>VWZI01012378.1:161419-188232 GCA_013396835.1 Psilopogon haemacephalus | reverse complement strand
TCTTCCAACCTAGACCATTCTATGATTCTATGATTCTATGTTGCTTACCGTATTTAGAAAGTGGCCAAATCTGCTTTGCTTACAAACGCATCAGCATGAGTATACACATATTAGCACTAAACACTTTTGCAGTACCCTTGGCCATCAGTATCCTACTTTCCAGTTATGTGTGTCTCGTTCATTTTATTTGCTTTATTTTCTTGTGTTATCACTTATCTTCTAGCTTTTTTCTAAGGGAATAATAGTTGAACCGAGTGTGTCTAAATTATGATCTTCCGTACAGCCAAGGGAGAGTTATGAAATTTTGTGTTGCAGCTTCCACAGTCCTCCATTGCACAAGTACTGGAATACCAGATGAAGTAAACAGACTTACTCTGCTTTTATATAGATAATTATGTGGGCTTTATACATTCAAACATTCTGAAACACAAGCAAAATCTCTAAATAAATATATATATATATATATGTGAGCTTAACTTTAGGCTTTTAGGAAATTAGAAATCATTTAAACTACTTCAGAAACTCGATGCAGCTGCGTATTTGTTGTCCAGTGGACATGGAGCCCTTATTAAGTCCAAACTTGTACATTTCTTTCACAACTTAATCTTAACAATTTGGAAGGGAAGATAATAAGTCCTAACTGAATTTAAGTTATGATTTCCAAAGCAGAATCATAAATCTACAGCGGCTGAGGTTCATAAGGTCTCAAAGGAAAGGGAACTTATGGCCACTGAAATGAATAATCTGTAAATTGCCAGTAATTCACACAGTTATTAAAACTAGTAATTTCTTTGATAGGAGCCTTTGAGTTAAAATATTAAAACAGTTGAATTATAAGATAATACAGCAGCTCATACACATGAAGTTCTATTACATCAAATGATTTGTGTTGCTTCTCTTTCCTGCAGCTCTAGCGATTACTGTAAATCTTAAGTAGTATTTTAATCCTCTGGACATACTATAAATCAAAACCTAGATTTCAGAAATTGTCACCCCAACAAATAAGGTTGTATGGAATCTCACTAATAGGAATTGACAGATAGCAAATTACACTTCCACTCTTAGCTTGGACAGAAATTTTCTTTGAAAGAAAATTACCATTTACCATAAACACCACATCTGTTTTAGAACAATGAGAACTTGAGCTTTGCTTTTGCTCGGTTGAATAGTAAATTAAGTAATAATTACAACTGAGGATTTTTTTTTCTAGTCAAGGTCTGTTCTTATGTTGTGACACTAGAGATCAAGAAAGGAGTAGAAAAGATCTTTTCATATGTGGTGTTGGACAGAAGCAAGAAGATTGTCCATGATACCTAAAGCAGTGAGTTAAAAACAAAAAATGAAGGTACTCAGGCATGCGAAGGCTGCCTAGCACAAAAGCAGACATTGTCTATGCTATGGAGTTCTTCTAGCCTCCAAACCAGGGCATCTGCATGCATAAAGCCTATGTGAAATGGCCTCATCAATACAATTTTTCTTCAACCATTATTCTCAGGTATTTTTGGAGAAAGTGCAGAACAGTAGTACACCAGGGACCATTCTGACTGTTTAACTGTGTAAATTATTGCCATATTTATCGAAGAGTATAAAAGAAGCCAGTGTCACCTAGTTTTCTATAAAGGGACCTGAGCTCATTTCCTATTTCTTGGTTTCCTAGAACTTGCCTTAAATTCCATAGGTTCTGTCTGTGAGCTTTTGGTTCAGCAGAATTATCTACATAGTCCCAGGAATACTGGTTTAGCATCATCAGATTGTTAGACCTGAGAAATCTCCCTTGACTGTTCTTGTCCTCAGGCAGGTTAGTCCTTTGTTGAGGCATTATTTCTGAGAAAAGCAAGGAAAATTTTGTGCGTAGATTATCATTCTTTCCATAATCAAGCCTGGGTTCTGGCTAATTTGACAATGTTTAGCAAATAGTGCAAAGAGTGTTGAGGCAGTTTCAAGCCCAAGTGGAAAGATCATCTGCTCACAATGCTGTTCGTCTTCCACAGAAACTGATTCATTCTGGTTTAGACTGCCTGCTGACTTTGAAGGTCTGAATGTGTGCCTGGCTGCTTCTCAGGTGTGCACCTACCAGCTGTATCAGCTCAGTGCAGCTTTGCTCCACACTCCAAAGAACTGTCAAAACCAGTAGTAGATAATCCTCACGGGACTGCAACTTATATTTCCTCCATTTCTGATCTTTTTGACTCTTATAGATCATTGGATTTTCTTTTGGACATTTGTCATTACAATGTTTATTCCATCCTCATGGTTATGCCATCCCTGCTTAGGGCAAGGACAATACAGGTTTTATGGTGTTCTCAGCAGACATTTTATTGTAGAATCACAGAATGGTTTGAGTTGGAAAGAATGTTTAAAAATCACCTAGTTACAATACCTCTGCTGTGGGCAGGGACATCTTCCACTAAATCAGGTTGCTCAAAACCCCATCCAACCTGGCTTTGAACAGTTCCAGGGATGAGGCATCCAGAACCCCTGCAAGTAACCTGTTCCAGTGCCTCACCACCTTCACAGTAAGGAATTAATTCCTAATGTGTAATCTAAATCTATCCTCTTTTAGTTTAAAACTGTTATCCCTCAACTTTAATATCAAGTGATAGAACAAGAGGAATGGCATGAAACTGAACCAGGGGATTGGGCATTAGGAAGAAAATCAGGCACTGGAATCACGTACCCAGTGAGGTGGTCGAGTCATCGTCCTTGGAATTGTTCAAAAAACATGTGGATGTGGCACTTCAAGGCATGATTTAATGGCTATGGTGGTGTTAGATCAATGGTTGGACTCGATGATCCAAACAGTCTCAGCCTGGCCTCACATGGAAGGTGCTTCAGCTCCTTTATCACATTCATGGCTCTCCTCCATCAGGTCCATGTCTTTTCATGCTGAGGATTCCAGAGCTGGACACAATATTCCAATTGGTGTTTCACAAGAGCAGAGTAGGGTGGCAGAATGACCCGCCTTGACCTGCTGGTTACAATTCTTTTGATGCAGCCCAGAATGCAGTTGGCTTTCTGGGCTGCAAGCTCACACTGTCAGCTCATGTTCAGTTTTTCATTCACTGATGCCCCCAAGTCCTTCTCTGCAGGGCTGCTCTCTATCCAGTCGTTCTCCAACCTGCATTTGTGCTTGGGATTGCCGCAACCCATGTGCAAGACTTTATAGTTGTTGAAGTTCATCAGGTTTGCGTGGGCCCCCATTTCAAGCATGGGAAGGTCCTTCTGGATGGGATCCCTTCCTTCTCATGTGTTGACTGCACCATGCAGCTTGATGGTGCATCAGCAAACATGCTGAAGCTGCACTCCATCCCACTGCCTGTGTCACTTACAAAAACATTACACAGTGCCAGTGCCAGTACTGACCCCTCAGGAATGCTATTTGTCACTGCTTTCCACTTTGTCTACTTGGACACTGAGCTGTTGACCACAAGTCTTAGAATTCAACCATCCAGCCAATTTCTTATCCATCAAGGGGTCCATCTGTCAAATCCATGTCTCTGCAATTCAGAGACAAGGATGTCATGTGGGACAGTGTCAAATGCTTTGCAAAGGTCTATGCAGATACCACTGTTGTGCTTCCTTTATCTACCAGTGCTGTAACACTGGTCATAAAAGGCCACCAAATTTGTCAGGCATGATTTGCCCTTAGTAAATCTATGTTAGCTGTCACAAATTGTCTCCTTATTTTCTGTGTGCCCTAGTGTAGTTTTCAGTAGGATCTCCTCCATCATCTTGCCAAGGACAGAGGTGAGACTGATTGGCCTGTAGTTCACCAGGTCTTCCTTTTTACCCTTTTTTAAAATGAGGCTTGTGTTTAGCCTTTTCCAGCAAGAAATAACTTCACCAGACTGCCACAGCTTCTCCAATATAATGCATAGTGGCTTAGCAATTTCATTTGTCAGTTCCCTCAGGACTCATGGATGCATCTTATCAGGTCTCATGGACTTGTGCACCTTCAGATTCCTTAGATAGTCTCATTATATTTTCTTTTGCAGTGACAATTCATTCTCACAGTCCCCAGCTGTCTCTTCTGCAGATTGGCCAATGTGGCTGGAGCATTTGATGTGAAGACTGAGGGAAAAAGAAAGCCATTATCTATCTCAGCCTTCTCCATAGCCCTGGTAACCAGACCACCCATTTCCTTCTAGAGAGGGCTCATGTATCCCCTAGACTTCCTTTTATCACCAACATAGCTATAGAAGCTTTTTTTTTTTTTTCCCCTTGATGTCCCTGGCCAGATGTAATTCTATTAGCTCTGGCTTTCCTAAACTGATCCCTGGATGCTCAGGCAATTTCTCTGTATTCCTCCAACTCTACTGTCCTTGCTTTCACCCTCTGTAGGCTTCTCTTTTTTTTTCTGTGTGTTTGAATTTGTTCAGGAGCTCTTTGTTCATCTATGCAGACCTTCTAGAATTTTTGCAAGGATAAAATACTCCTGCCTTGTTGGGATACACCATTCCTAATCTTGGAGGATGTGATACCTTAATAATAATCAGCTTTCATGGGATCCTCTTCCCTATAGGGCTTTATGCCATGGTACTCTATCAAGCAGACCCCTGGGAAGGCCAAAGTCTGTTCTACTGAAGTCCAAGTTAGTGAACTTGCTAAGTGCTTTCCTTGCTGCCTTAAGGATCTTGAACCTCACCATTTCCTGGTCAGCTTCAGCCAAGTCTAGCCTTGAACTTCAGAATCCACGCCGGCCTCTCCTTGTCAGTGAGAACAAGGTCCAATACGGAACCTCTCCTTGTTTGCTTCTCTATAACTTGGAGAAAGAAATTGTCATCAATGCATTTCTGGAACCTCGTGGATTGCTCATGCCCCTGCTGTGTTGTCTCTTTAACAGACAGTGATGGGGTCATCAGGACCAGGGTTTCTGGATGTGAGGCTTCTATCTGTCTAGGAGCAGCCTCATCTGCTGCTGAAACAATAAAGTCACTCCTAAGTGCCAGCCAGAATTTGCCTCTAAAATGATTTCTGGCCTCCATATAATCCCTCTTTTAGACCTGAAGTCTTCTGAAGACTTCCTCCAATCTGAAATGGACTGAAAATATGATCATACCTGATCAGAACAGATTTGCTTGCAGTCTTATTATATCATCTACTTTCTTGTAAATTCAGAAGGCTAAATGACAGAAACTGAATATATGTCTGAACCAAAGTCTACTTGAAAAGACAGTTCCAATAACAGCTTTGTAGTCTCTTAAACCATTTTAGGTATTTCACACTTGGTTATATCCCAAACTTTTCCACATGGTTTGGAGGGGTTTGTGGAGCATTTTCAGCCTTATACTGAAAATAGTTTAGGTTCAAGGGAAAAGTTTTCCGTTCCATGTCTTTCTGTTCATGTAGATTCATACACATAAAATTGTTTCAGTGCTCTTCATAGATATGGTCTTGACTTAGATGATAAAACAGTGTTGAAATAAATTACATGTTTCTCTCTTGAGAACCAATCTTCTAGGTATTATTGGCAAGAGAACAAAAGAAAGATAAATTTTGAACATTATTTTAACTGCTGTGCTTAAAACCTTGAAAAAACACAGCATCCATGAAGAAATTTTAAGCTTCCTCTGAGGATTGTAACAGGATTCAGCCATATTCAGTCAATAATCTTGCCTCATCACTTCCAAGGCCTTCATACCCAGCTCAGCAAGGCCTTGATGTTACAAAGTCTTTTGAATTTTACCTAAAGGGAACTAAAGCCCTTTCACACTCCAGTCCTGCTTTTTTGTTTCATTTGACATAACTCAATAGGTTTTGCTGGGTCTAAATTAGAACAGCATCTAATAGCTGTCTGATTGCATTCATCATTGCTTCAGCTTGACAGGTCTGCAGCATGAAGGTCATATCAAATCCCAGTTCACATAAGGCAAAGTGCTGATTTATTTCTGTCCAAAACTCTTCAGAGAGAGCCTGCTGGATTTTTTTTTAAACACATATGTTGTGGATTATTGGTTAGAATCAGACTTCTGGGTGTAAAAGTTAGCATTTGCTTGGTAGAAGTCTTGGGGTACTCACCCTGCTATATATTGAGAGTAATTTTTATTAATTTATTGGGGAATTAATCTTCAGTTTTCACTATACATGTTTTCATGTTACACATTTATATTAAATCTATTGTAAGTTTATCATTGCTGATTGACCTCTAGATCAGAGATATTGCCTTTCCAAAAATGCTTCCATTAAGAAGACATTTATTAATGTATTGTCTCCTACAAATATGATTCTATTAAACAGTCATATATGATACATTTCAGATGGAATTTAGAACCACAAAGATATTTTCCTTTTCTGAAGAGGCTGAAGTGGTTTTCTCAGTGATGGGCAAACTTTCATACTTTGTACAGGGAAGAGATGAATAAATATTATATTGGTCACATTTGTTGTTGGCAATCTCTATTTACCTTTTTTGTTTTTCTACAACAGCACTGCTTTCTCTTTTTAAATGTTGACATGCTGTCAGGGAGCACATCCAGGCACTCATCAGACTGCAAAATTGAGGTGACATGAAGTAGTCAGCTCAGATTTCCCTTGCTGACAGGTGATACAGAGTTATGGAACTGCCATTATTGAATCTAGAAAGAGATGAGAAAAGAGGTATCTGCTTAAGGTATGCTGTCCTCCTATCAGCTGGCATAGAGTTAGTTCTCTTCCTAGTAGCTGATAAAATGCTGTGTTTTGGATTTAGTATGAGAATAAAGTTGATAGCACACTAATATTTTCAGTGTTGCTAAGTAGTGTTTTTATGCCAAGTTAAAAACTTTTCAGCTTCTCATGCCCTGCCTGTAAGAAGGATGAAGGACCATGAGAAGTTGGGAGGGACACAGCGAGGACAGCTGACCCAAAGTGGTCAAAGGAGTATTCCATACCGTATGTCATATCCAGTATATAAAGTGGGGGGAGTTGGGAGAGGCAGATTGATGCTCAAGTACTGGCTAAGCATTAGTCAGTAGATGGTGAGAAGTTGTGTTGTGCATCACTTGTCTGTCTTGGGGTTTATTTCATCCTCTTTTAATTATCTTCCTTTGGGTTACTATTTTTACTTTTTGTTATTATAATGTGTTCATTTCAGTTATTGAACTGTTCTTGTCTCACCACATGAGGTTTGTTTTCAATTTTCCTCCCCATCCCACTGGCATTGGAGAGAGGAACAAGCGAGGGGCTATACAGTGCTTCGTTCTTGTCTGGTATTAAACCATGACACACATTTATCAGTCTCTCAATGCCAAAACATCTTTAAAATAGTGCAGCTGGAAAAAAAAATACTCATTTGAATGCCATGAATCAAGCCATAAGCTGTGTTAGCCTCTGTTATGCTCTGGATGTTAGGAATGGAAGGGGCAAGGGCTGTAACTCTAGATAACTCTTCTTGCTACGTCTCTCATCTTTTAGATTCCTCCTGGCTTGTTTATGCTGTGTGATGCACAAATGTTAATGTATGTCACTGTTGGAAAAATTGCATGTGAAATCTGGAGAATGAAAAACACTGAACAACAGACCCTGCAGCTATCACCGTCAGTTGGATTTCACACAGGGTCTTGAGTGATAGGTTGGCCCAAAATTCTACTTAGGGGCAAAGATCTTGTCAACTTTGAGCATACTGTCAATCTGTTTTTTAAAGTTTGTTATTATTTCTTATAAGGCAAGGACTTCAAAACATTTTTCTGCAGTTTTACTAAGGCAAACCTATTTTCCCTGTGTTCTCAAAGGAAAGTGCAAAAGGCGGAGTTTGCATTACCCACTTCTTTGACTACCTTGAGATGAACTTCAGGAAATTACCTTCATAGAACACCATTCCATGGTTGAGAAAGTGAATTATCTTCCTGTCAGCACTACCTATATTTACCTCTAGATCATACTTGTCTTTATCTTATCTATAACTGCCATCTCTACATCTGCTCACAGAGCCTCTAGCCCTTTTGATCTTTTTGCAGTATAGCTCATGTCCACAAAGGATAACATGGACAAGCATAGAGTTCATTTATATGCACTCTAGAAATTTCTCAATGACTTCATGCTTCTGAGAAGCACCGTATCAACTAGTGTGTCTAGGCAAGAGTCTCCTTTTGTATTTGTCAGCAATTCTTGGTTAAATTTTTGTTTGATACTACTTCCTTCTATATATCTGTTCATGCTAGGGAATGTAAAACTCTGCATGCAAACTGACCAGCCATATTTTTCGTTGCAGTGCAGCCTTTTCCTCCAGGGAGCTATTCAGCTTTTCTGGCTTTGGGTATCATCTGTGCACTGTATGATTTTTACCATCTTAGAGAGATCTCTCTTATTACAGACACATCTCAACATAGGCCCATTGTTCTGTGCCACTCCTTGTATTAGTGAGATGCTTTCATATGGTAGCTCCCTCAGTGCATTTCATCCCTTTTCAGGACTTGTTTGTTGGAAAAATACAGGTCACAGTCCTGCAAACATAGTCCACTGCTGGAGTTGAGGCATTGTGGTCAATGTGCTAATGGGTCTGGCCCTGAGAGCTTTCAGGTTAAAGAAAATCTGAAATGAAATATAGTTCTGCTTGCGCTGAGTGTCTTCAGTGTTCTGTATTTTTTTCTGTATGTTGCAATCCCTGTCTCCTCTTTTATATACTCACCTTCGAATCTCCTAGTGAAATTATCTCCATTTGATGTACTTTCTTCACTAGCTAACTACAAATTATTTAGACTGCTGCCTTTTCAGTCAGTCCTCCTGACCTGCTAAGCCCTGCCACTCTCAAACTGGAGAGAGCTTGTTTCTGGGTGCTGAACTCAGACTCGTCATAACTATCACGTGAGAGTATTACATACTGAATAAACCACAGATTGCACCCTGCCAACAAAGACATTGTTAGCAAAATTTACTTTAAGACCAGAGGTACTCCAGGCCTTAGAGTCTGTTTTAAAAATAACTTTATTAATATAGCAGAAGATTAATATGAAAGCTGTTTCTTAAATGGCATCATCTGGCTTTTTATGCAGGCTTTAGTGCCAGTAACAAATGGGCTCTAGTAATTCCTTTCCCAGCAAGCCAGGTGAATAAGTCAGGTTAGTTAAGGAAGAAAAGGAAAAAGAAACAAGCTATTCTGGCATTTTAGGCACATAAAAAGTTGTTTAGGTTTTTAAAATTATTCTCTTTCAAAATTCTACATTTATGCAGAAAGCGGGAATATCTGTGAGAAGACTTCAGTCTCCTGAGAAAAGTGCACATTTTTGTTTTAATCTTATATAATACATACATTTATGTGAATTCAGCCAGATTAAATTATTGCTAAGACTTTAATAGGAAATTTGACATGGATCTCTTGTCATCCAGGTGTGACTGTTCTTCTTTCGCCACAAAGTTATAAAGTGGAGGATTCAGAGCCAGATGTAACTTTCAGTGGAGGTTCCTAAGGTAATTGTATGGCAGCATTTCCTTGTCATTGTCAAACACAGATCTGAATCTGTTGGTTTATATTTTGTAAACTCAAGACAGGATTTATAGTTTTCTCTTTCTCTAGTGTACCTGGAGAATTATCTTCAACAGTGTAATACAAAAGTTAGGCCAAACTCACTGTTTATAATGCTGAGAGACATAAATAATATCCCAGGTTTGCACTGGTCATTTTATCCATAGCACAGAAGAGTGGGCAGTTTTCTTGTACTTCTGTTCTCTTTGTACTTCCTCCATTGGGGAATCTGCCATAGATTCTGCATCACTCTTGCACGTCATCATCTGGTAGGCTTGCAGAGTACTATGTCATCTGTTTCATTTGACATGTTCTCCCACTATTTAGCAGTGTGATTATTAGCACAAGGGATGTTTTCAGCTTGACTTCAATATAAGTAAAAATAAGTGTATCAGCTTGGCACAGCTAGGTGTGCCATCCACATAACCAGGATTTTCAAACATGAAAGAGCTTGTCCTGACGGGGATTAAAAAGACAAACCCAAACCTGTGGAGGGACCTGCAGATGAAAGATTAAGCTACAAACGGAGATTTTGTTTTCTATTTATTATGGGTCAGAAGCTGTCTAGGTTTGAGGTCGTTGCTTCTCATAGCACAGACAAAAAAATCTGAGAGCATCAGATATATTGTCTCATCCTCAGGAATTTTCTGCATGAGTTCAGTACAGGCTCTACATAAACAGCAAGTTCTCCAGCATGTTGTGTGCAGAGGTCAGGTTGTGGGTGACCTTGTACTCTTTATGAAACTCGAGAGTTTCATGCCTAGGGTTCATTTAAATTATATTTTTCAAATTCAAATCTCTAAGGCACATATGCAAAGGTGTTTTCTGTTTCTACTTCTCTTTGGTTTGAAGAAAAGCTGCCAATATCATATATAATATACAGCAAAATGCAGTGTCTTTATTAATATTATGTAGATAAGGACTAATTATCCTACACTTTTCTTACATTTAATGACATGCTTTGGGGACAGTAGAGAAATTGCACTGGACATTGGTCAATGTCTAGTGTTGAATTACAATCTTGTGTCATTTCATCTGTCAGAAAATAAAATTATCCTTTTAATTTTCTTGTTATTACATGATCTTTATAATGAAAATTGCATGTCTACTTATTACAGACTAGATATATTGTTCTCTGAGAAATGTTTGTCTTTTATAAGATGAAAAGGAGGAGTCTCATGGTAGTTTTTTTGTTCTTGTTCTTTTTCTTACTATCTTGATCTGTAATGGAGGGGCAGTTAAAGCAAGATGGTATTTTTCAATATTAATATTGTTTAATAATTTTGGTATAAAAATTGTCACCACCTTAACTGCTAATTTTGATAATAACTGGTTCTTTGCAATGGTCATGGAATGCATTACATAAAGGATAACTAGATTTAGAATTAATAACTAGCAATAATGTACAAACATTAATTGAACTAGAAGAGAAGGTTCTTGCAGTCAATGTACTGCTTGCCCACTAAATGGACTCAAGGAAGCTCCTTTCTGCCTATGGTGGAAGGCAAGGGACTCTCAGGTGTAGGCAGGATGTCTTCTGATGTGCAATTTCAGCATGGGTGTCACATTGGCTGTGCAGGCTGATTGAGTGGAGGCATTTAAAGCTGGCTCCTGATAAACTCGGAGCAGGAAGTTTCTAGGCTGTTTAGCAGGGCTGAGTTACAGCTTAGCAAAGTATAATGCTATGGCAGCAGGCATATGCCAGTAGAACATGATGCACAGTCAGCCATAATGCTGTGGTCACCAGGGAAGTCTTAGTCTGGGGCAAGGTCAAGTGGAGCCTGAATGCCATCCAGAGGGACCTGGACAAACTGGACAAATGGGCCCAGGCTAACTTCATGAAATTCAACAAGGCCAAGTGTAAGGTCCTGCACCTGGAACGGTGCAATCCCAAGCACAAATACAGTACAAATTGATAGGTGAAAAATGGCTGGAGAGCAGCCCTGAGGAAAAGAACCTGGGGATCTAGGCTGACGAAAAGCTCAACATGAGACAGCAGTGTGCACATACAGCCCAGACAGCAACTGTGTCCTGGGCTGCATTAAGAGGAACATGGCCAGCAGGGCAAGGAAGGTGATTCTCCCCCTTTGCTCTCAGCAGTCTCCATCCTGAGTACTGTGTACAGTTCTGGAGGCCCCAACACAAGAAGGACATGGAACTATTGGAGAGAGTCCAGAGGAGGGCCACAAAGATGATTAGTGGGCTGGAGCACGTCTGCTCTGCTATAGGACAGGCTACGGGAGTTGGGGTTTTTCTGCCTGGAGAAGAGAAGGCTTCGAGGAAACCTTGTAGTGTATCTGAATGGGGCTTACAGGAGGGCTGGGGAGGGACTATTTACAAGGTCTTGTAATGACAGGATGAGGGGTAATGGGTTTAAACTGGAAGAAGGGAGATTTAAACTAGATGTTAGGAGAGTGTTCTTTACAGTGAGGGTGGTGAAACACTGGAATGGGTTGCCCAGGGAGGTTGTGGCTCCTCCTTCCCTGGAAGTGTTCAAGGCCAGGTTGGATAAGGCCTTGAGTGACCTGTTCTAGTCGAAGGTGTCCCTGCCTGTGGTGGGGGTTGGAACTAGATGATCTTTGAGATCCCTTCCAACCTAAACCATTCTATGATTCTATTTAGCAGGAAATGCTAAATAGCAGGAAATCATAAATAGCAGGAAATCCTAAATAGCAGGAAATGCTATTTCTCTGTGGTAAATTGAAAGCACACCCTGCTCTATACATACTAAAGTGCAGTTTTGATTAATGTCTCTGAAAAACAAAGTGCTAACTATTGTTTAAACACAGGGCAGCAAAGATGGCTGGAGGTATGGAATAGTTTGTGTGTTATGAGGTGTTTATTTTCCTGTTCAGACAGAGTTTTCTAAAATCATGAGATGAATGGAAAAGATTAATAGCGATTTAACCATTCTTTCTAGGGAAGAACCGGAGATAGCCATACAGCTGTGAGGCAGCAGGTATAAAGCAAACAGAGAAACTTCACCTGCTGCAAATTAAAATTGTGAAAGTTACTGCTTAAGGGTATTGCAGACACCAAAAATGTTCAGGATTCCCAAAGTGACTAGATACATTAATCAAGAATTCCTAAGACTAAAGAGTAGAAAGTTGCATCCTCTGTTGAAGAATGTCCCTAAACTGCAATCTGCAGATTAGTATACAGAAAATACTTAACTCTTCACTTGTTACACTTTTCCCATAGCATCTGTTAAGAGACCTGTGCCGAAGACAGGATGCTGAGAGAGATTGACAGGTTTTTTTTGTTAGGTTCAGTATATTTATCTCTAGTACTTACTGCTAGCTTCAGCTTCTCCCAAACCAAGTTATCTTTACTTTTCCAGAGGGAAATGAGAAGGGGGAGGGAGGAGGAAGAAGCAGGGCTGAATGATTTTTACCTTTTGTGCAGTGGAACTCAATGTTGCATCTGTGTCACAAGTGTGTGCTATGTCTAGCCAGTATTGTAGAGAGCACAATTCAACCCAGTCCTTTTTTTTGCTCTTCCTGACCTCTCAGAGATTATTTTCCCAGCTTTTTCCAACAGACACTAATGCAAAGAGCAATGGTTCTACAATATTGTCAAGCCTATTATTTGTGGCCAATAGAGATGGATTACTGAGACCTAACTTTGAAGGTATTTAGCTTTTCAACAATTTGGATGGAGGATTGGCTCAGCTGGGGAAAAAAACACAGGCAATTATTTCTAACGCCAGGTTTCTTCTTTATCTAATGTGCAATTTTCTGAAATACTGCTCTGTCTTTTATCGTGAAATAGAGGCTAGCTGGCTTGGAAAACCTAAGATAAGGAGTCTGTGAAGCAGGAGTAATTGGTTGTAGTAGATTGGGACAAATTATAATGGTGGTCAGCAATTGTTTACTGTACTGTGTACATGCCACTTATTTCAGCCACTTCCATCCTGTTTACTTTGTCTCTATTTATTTATTTATCTATTTAATATTGAAACAATCAATGACATTAGCTTACTTTCCCACATGAGACCCTGCTGAACAATAAAGACACAAAGCATTAGCCTGAAACATAAAAATGTCATATGTCCTCTTAGATTATGTACAATCTGTCTTTAAATGTTAGCATTAACCTCCAGTGGAGTTGGATCTATAGATACAACACTGAAAAAATTCAGACTGATACCGTGGTGTTTTTTAATACAAATGTCTTCAGATCCAGGTATAGAAAGTAGTTAAAAATCTATTATTAGAGTTGGAGATTCAGATGATTAAGCACTGCCATCTGAATCAGTTTTGTATCACAGCTCTTCTAATTCAGTGGCCTTTGTACCAAAAAAAAACCAAAACAAAACCCATCATTGTACCTTTCAGATGTTTGCTTTTGATTTATTATTATTGATGTGTTCCTGCAACTCACTCTTTATCAAATTACAAAAGTAAAAAAAAAAAATTGAAAACCCTAAAACTAGGTAATGCTCAACAGTCTTCAAAGGGAAACAATACATACATGGAAAGAAAGATGAAAAGAGAGAGAGGGAAAGAGATGTGCATGCACATACCAAAGAATTCATTGCAGTGAAGTTAACTGCATTCGGTGCTACAGACTGCTTAACAGCAGCCACACTGTTGATTCTTTTATAATGACTTCAACAGTTGTGAGTAGAATTAAGATGGGGAAATGGATTTTAAAAATCATGAATGTAGCACCAATTGATGCTACATTCATGCAATCCCCTCACAGAGTTGTTGCATGAATGGGGCACCAATGTGTCACAAGTTAGGCAAGGCATGCTTCTTGGCAGAACTAGTACAGCAGGGAAAAGCTGTCTAAATGGAAAATCACAGTTAGCTGTGGAAGCAAAGATAGAAGAATGATCAGTGACAGCAATCTATACCCAACATCAAAAATCCTACTTTCCTCTTTTTTCCCCTCCTCCCATGTTTCCCTCAGTAGACATCTATCAAACTGCAATAGGATTTCTGCTGACCAGTTTGTGTCTTGTGAATTGACAAGAGAGGGAAGAATCACTTCGCCTGGGATCCCCGCTAAATTACGGGAAAACAGGATTTATGCTGCATGTAAACTGTGTAAATCCAGTCAGCTTTTGAGTGGAAACCAATTTTGTAGTGTGTAAGTATCATTGATTTGTTAATCTGACGGGTTTTTTTAAACAAGGTGATGTGGATTAGCCAGTTCTGATTGTATGTCTCCTACAAGTCATTTGAGTGCTGGGTAGCTTGGTAAGTAAAACTCTAGAAATTAACCTTTGAGTCCCTTGCCTATAAATAAATTATTGATCCTTAAAAAAGAATCAGATAATCTCATTAGATATAGTTGTCTGTAGCCTGAGTTGAAATCCTGCCATGCAGAATCATTTATCATAATTGACGATCTTTTTCCTAGAGCAGACAGGAGCTATGCTACAATAGAGAGCAAACCCTGCAGGAATTGATACAGAAGAGTGGTATGAAGGATTTCCAGCCGATTTGGTGCTTAAGGGATGTTTTGTTTCCCCTCCAAATAATTCTCAGGGCTTTTAGCTTTTATATATGCTTTTATAGCTGTATATCCAATATTTCTCAGTCAGGAAAAAATGTGTCTTTGAAATTTCATGCATGGTGGTATTCTGGAGCCAGACAGAAGTAGAAGGAAAAAATTTCTGATCCATGACATAACAGACACAAGTAGAAAATACATAGCAAGCAATGTAATATTGAAAGAGAGAAGCAATGCAAAGTTCAGTACTTAACATATAAATGACTGCTTAGGAGTACTTCACAGAAAAAATAGTTAACATGGTGTCAAAAGGTAAGTGCACTTGTGGTGAGACCTAGAGTTGTTATTTTTTACTGCAACTCAGTGATCTGCTGAAATGAAGCAAAGCCAAGTGAGCATTTTAATAAGAACAAAACAGCTGAACCTTATGGATAGTTTCAAAATCTTGACTTTGAATTTTGCAAAAAGAAAGACAAAAAGAGAGGACAGACATGCTTGAGCTGTTACTGGGCAAGGGGGAGGCTCTGTGTGTGGGAGAAAGAGAGGGTTCCTGGAGGACACCAGTTCTGACTTGTCAGCTTGCCTCAGGGTTAGCATCAAGGTCAGAGACACTCCAGTCCTAATTTCTAGCATCAGCTTCAGCATTCATAGTGCCAAGCTGTGTAACTCTAGGGTCTCACTAAGGATAAATATTCCAGCTGACTTTTTTTTTCCTGATTGAAAATTATTGACATAGCAATACCTGTACCCAAGGGAGGGGAGAAACCACATGCAACCCATCAAACCCTCTGCATTTGGACTATATACTCTGTCAGGTTTTATATATGCAGTTATTAAGGTTGAAGGTTTGCTTCTATACCTATGTGTTCTGGGTTCAGGCTCACAGTATAGAAACACTGCACTGTTCAAAGGATACAGAAAACTATATAGCTAAGAGAAAAAAAAAAAAAAGTTCATGCTCTAGATATGGTAAGTAATCCAAATATTAGAAGAACTAGTGTCATACAGAGTGTTTAAAAAACAGAAAACCCACAAAGCCCAACAAACACTGGGCTTGTGATAAAGGAATTATTGTGTGCATTAAAAAAAAAAAAAAGTTAGACAAGACCAGCTAATTACAAGGCATAGTATGTATCTCTGTAAACTGGTAAAAATAAACCATATATGCTGTATGCTCCATGTTCTGAATTAACTCAAAAGTTATTTGTGGCCATGTAAGTAAAGGCTAGAAGGAGTATCCTCTGGTGTGGTGTGGCAGCTGTTCTGTACTAAATTGCTAGCGTAATCTCATGAAATCACTTGCACTAATTCACTTCAGGGTACTGATGAGTTTTATGGCATAATGCTGAGCTGTGGGGCTTCTCTCCTGCCCTGTACATAGTAAAGCATATCTATTTTCTCCTTTATTCCTAGTGCAATGCAGTGCATCCACTGAGCTAGGGGTAAATTGTAACAATCTCAGAAATTTATGATCACAGTGCAAGCACAGCATCCTTCTCTGACCCATTAAAAGGGCCTATCTACCTAGCACAGGCTGTATTTTATCTACTGTGCACAAGGGGGAAAAATTATCAGCATGATGACTAACCAGAACAGAATATTTTTCAATATTTCACAAAAAATCTATCGGTATTTATAAAGAGACATTCTACTACTAGGTAGAAATTTTTCAGTATTCCTTCACTGGTCCTAGTTTACCAGTTTTATCCTTTCAGATTAAAATGCTTTTTCCTCTTGATTAAAAATAGCCCCCCACACCAGACTGGACTTCAGCCATGCAGTGAAAATGATTAGGAATTGGTTTGCTATTCTCAATATTATTTTTGAAGTGCTGCAGAAAGAGGGCCGGATGTTAAAGTGTTTTGTTTATGTATAGGCAAATAGTAAGTCGTGCACCGTAAAAACGGATAGGCCAGCTTTTCTGCCATTGACAGTTCCAAAGCAAAGCATTTTTTTATGAGAAAACACTACATTGCTAATAAAGTGATCCCAACAGCCTAGCTTGTGCTGCTTAATTTGTTTCCATGGAGTGATATTATAATTCTGACATAGTGAAAAATTGCCTTGCAGAGACTCATACTGCATTTGTTGCTGAGTGCATCTTTGATATAACATTTGTTATTGTAGTGCTCGGGGTGTCTTCAGAGGAGTAATATTCTAAATGAACCTGGCTGTATTATCCCTTTAATGGAGAGTAGAGTTTTTGCATTAAATTTTCAGCTTATTTAAAATGTGTTTCACCAGCTATTCATCACAAATGGTCTGTTCAAGGGTAGGGCCAATATATCAACACAGAATCAGAAAAATCTTTACCTCTCTGCCTTTGGGGATCCTCTCAGGTCATTCCAATTCTTTTCTGTTAGATGAACAGACAGCATGATCTCCTGTATTTATGCCTGCCTGTCAGGTGTTTTTATAGTAGAAACACGAATCACTGTTTGTAATGCAGGATTGGTCTGTCTCACACAGTGTTATTAGAACTAGACCTGACTGGTGAGTGACTTAATTTCTTTTTCTTCTTTGTTTAACTTAAGTTTTCATCCCACACCAGCTTTTGCACTCGCAGAAACATTCTGCCTCTTATGTTAGAGTAAATATTGAGGAACATATGTATTATTTGCCTGGATTTGCACAGATAAAAAATGAGAGCAACATGTAGGCCCCCTCTGTGGGCTTCTGAGTTCTGAGCTGCCAGTAAAATGTAAAAAGATTATACTATGATGTCCTATTAGACCTCAAGACTGAAAGGACAGTTTGTATAGAATGCAGGCATTTTTCATAATTATGTTGCCTGCAGGGTTACCACCTGCCCTAATTTGATCTGATTAAGGTGTAATGCAAAACTCTTCTCATTTCACAAGTGGAACTTTGCCATGCTCCCTCACAGAGAGCAATAAAATATGCATACATGTATTGCTGCTGCAAAGGAGGAAGAAATTAGGTAACAAGATTTCAACTCCATTACGAGAGTACAGGTCACTTGTAGATGATTGCTTCATTCTTTAGTGTTCTGAAGGTGGTTTTCTGTCACAAAATCCCTATGAAAAAGAGAAAATCATAGCTGTTCATCCAGATATGTCTGTACTATTCTGAGAGACATAATGTATTCCATGGCTTTTTAAAATTCTCTTTTGCATGGGTGGGCTTATTGTCTGTGAACATTTATTTTTAGAGTAGCCTGGGTTTGCCTTGTAGTCTGAGTCATTTATGTAGCAATTTAAATATTTGTCTAAGCTCTCAGTGAAAAGGCTCATGTTGAAGTCTTATAAATGCTGCACTGATTAAAGGAATAGCATTTTTTATATACTGTTTATACAGAATGACGTCATATCCCAGGGGAAAAAAAGAAATGGAAAAGTAGAAAGAAAAGCATTGCTGTTTCTGGGTCAGTGAATATTGTTTGCCATTTTCCTTTCTCCAGTAGTAATTTTGTGCATGCTTATGCATGTGTGAGCAAGAGAGCAAGACCTACATGTGTTCATCTGTAGTTTTTCTGTCAGGTTTTTTTTGAGGTTGGCATATTGATTTTCCTGTACTGTGGACAGAAAATAACCTTTTAAAGTTGCATTTTCATGTCTGAACACTGGAATTGTAATTAAAGATACAAAAAGCTGTGTTTGTTCTCTGGCACCTGGCCACATCTTTCTTGATGGTGCAATGGTTTAATCTACATTACATAGTCTTTGTAATAACCTCACTTGGTAAAACACAAGTGAGATGGAAATTTATTGCAACATGAATTGCTGAAACTGTTCTTTCTGTCTGTCATTTGCAAAATTATAGGAGTACAGTTTCCTTAATTCAGCTTTTAAGGACAAAAAGAAGAAATGTTTACTCTCTCAATACAGTTCTGAGCACTTGGTCTTTACAGCCATCAGCTGTAAAATGTCTTTGTGAACTTTGGTTTAATTTCAGCTTAGAAACCTTTTAGCATTTTCTGTATTGCACCTTCTTAATTCTGGCATTCAGAAATGACATTCTTTTAAGGATTTGCCCTTCAGTAACTGGCAACGGAAAATCTTCTATAGTTATTTTTGCCTGGTGTTGACTTTTATTCAGGGATAGTTGGATTTTCCCTGAGAAGACAATCTCATCTCTTATAAAGTCTCTACCACATGCTGAAAGCTCCTGACCTCTCACTCGCCTTCTCAGAGGTACTGATCATCATCAAAGGCCAGTGCCAGCATGAAGGTGGGAATTTGAGAGAACAGAGTTTGCTTTAGAGATTTCAACTACTTTTTGAATAAAAGATGATAAAACCTTTCATGAATTGAGCTGATTGAGCTACAAACCTAGTATAGTGAGTGAGAAGAGCTTTATTCAGCCCAGATCCCTGCAATGAGCTTTTCACTGACAAGGTTTATGTGGCAAAAGGTGTTGAGTCTTCCAAAAGAACTTTAGAGCAGCTCTGTTGTCTCTCAACTTTGGAATAAAAAAAAAAAAATCACTTGAAGATGTTAGAAGCTTAGAATTGCTGAGTTTTCTGACTCTTTGAAACTATAAAGAATTGGCATGAGTGTAGTGGCTTTGGGGGCCAGGTGCCTATAAGAAGACCACAGAGACAAAGTCCTCCAGAAAGAGATAGAGTCCAAGGGACAGACCTGGTCACCCCAGGATATTGTAACATTGTTATTCTATTCCACTTTCTGGTATCACAGTTTATACAGCAGTGCCTTGCTGATACTGCTCTCTTCTCCTCCCTTCACCTCTCCTCTCTTCAGGAGGAATTCATCCCTGCTTACCTGGTGGTCTGTGTGTGGCAGGCAGCTTCCGACTGGCAGGGAATTTTCAGATGCATCATGAGGCCTCCTGAGGCCTTGTAGGCCTGAGGTGGGGAGGGCAGTTTTGGCCTGCTCTCAGGCCTGCTGAGGTTGGATGGGTGGAGGATTCCAGAAGGTTTTGGACTGATAAGCTTGGCCTAGTTTGTGAATGTATTCACAAACCTGAATGCCTTCTGTACACAGGTACTTGTAAACAGAATCTCCCGTTAGACTTCCAATCAGTGAGCATAATTTCTATTTTTACTCCCCTAAAGGAGTAAGTATTCTTTCTGTCCTCTGGTATTGGGTAGCTTGTAGCCCTAAACCAGCACAATGAATAACTTCTGTTAATGGAGAAGGTTTTTTGTTTGTCTTTTTTAATATCTTGTTTCTGTAAAATTTACTTTGATAAAAGTCTGCTTCCATGGAAAGAAGGGAGTCTCCTTTTTATTTCTGCTTCTAGATTTGCTGTATTTGATCAGTAAAGGTCACGGTTCAATTTCTCATTGGGGATAGCATGGATTTTATTTTGTTGTATGAGTTTAGTATTCATTGACTTTACTGAGAACTGCATGGGTAAATTTACGCCTGTAATTTGAACTAGAATACTGAGCAACCAGATGGTACAGACTATTACTCAAATATGTTTGCACTATTGCATGGTTGCCCTGAAGTCTTAGTCTCTTGGGCAATAGTGATGGGTTTTTTAGAAAATATCTCCTCTCTGACAGACTCTTTCAACCGTTGGTCACGTAACAGTGCAGCGTACACAGAAAACTGCCAAAAATAGCGAGCAGTGACACACTGGCATTGTGCAGCTCAGTACAATTCAGGGTTGGAATGCTGACATGAGTAAATGGAACTTGTTCAAGTCTGGTTTAAATGTTACTTTTAATATGCAAAAAAGCAAGCAAGGAAGCATGTTCTAAACTGAGATGGTATATGAATATTTCAACTGAAATTTTCTGTTGTAACGATTAAAAGAAAGGCCCAGGTAGAAAATGGCTAACTTCATAACTTCTAATCATTTGGCTTTAAAGCACCATAAAAAACAACAATAACAACAAAGTAAGTAGCAGCACAGTGAAGACCAGACTTGTCTGAAATGTGAGAAATCTGGGCCAGCAGAATTTTCTGTTATCTGAGATGCTCTATTTGCTGTCAGTAGTCAAACTTTATGTGATCCATTTCCAACTCTATTGCAGAGCCTTTGTAGAATTTTTACACAACTACTTCATTTTGTGGCCTTGGATGATTTTGAAACTAAGTGTGCACAAACAAAAATGTAATTTGTTCAGCTGAGCATTAAACATCTCTGGTAACTGGTCAGGAGAGGACAAGTATTGTGTCCTGACAATCAGCCTTTCATGAAACTTTCTTGAATACTGTCTGAAGATGCTTTTTGGTAACAAAAATTTGTATAGGTCTTGTATAGGCAGTCAGAAGCCTTTCAAGAAAAAAAGAAAATTAACATAATACTGTGTGACAGAGGTCTTAAATAGAAGAAAATAGTATTTCAATTCTGTGAGGTTTTTTTATTTTAAAAAAAATCTTATTGCAGATTAAGCTTTGAAAAAGGGTTCTTAAATACATATTGGCACACAGTCTTTTTAACAAAGTATTATATTTTGTGTATGTAGCAAGTCCTTTTGCTAGCATGGACATGTGTAAGCACCATTGACTTAATTGTTACTATGCTAGTTAGCTTGAGCCCACCATTTGTAGTTTTAGAGATATTTTTAAAGACTTGTAGGAAAGACGCAGGATGCATAAGCAGCATGTAAGTATTGCTTGTAATGCTCTCTGGTTTGGCATTGCCCAAATGCAGAGCTGAGCTTTGCAGTAAAAATACATGTTTGTTCACTTTGAAAGGAGAGAATTCAATATGACTTGCTTTTGACAATATGTCCTTTTATTTTTTTTTTTTCAAAGACGTCTGCATTATTGAAACACTCACAGAATCACAGGGGTTGCAAAGGATGTCTGGAGATCATCAAGTTGAACCCCCCCTGCCAAGGCAGGTTCACCTAGAGAAGGTCACACAGGAACATGCTGTCCTGAGTTATCACAGCCTGCTGTCACAAGCCCCACTACAGACAGGAGGGAAAGTGACACAAAAAAGCCCTCTGGGTTGAGATAGAGATTTCTGTGATCGTACGCTATATAATTACCTTAGGAAAATCAAAGCTGGCAGCAGCAGTCAGTGATAAAACAGTTCCTTCCACCCAAGAAGCAGTAACTGGAAGAGGAAGCTGCTCATGTTATGATCTAATCTTCAAGCCCCATGATGCTTTGCTTCAGCTAGCATCTTCATTTTGAAGCTGGAATGATGGCAGCATAGTGTTGAATATATGTTAGTTTTGAGTGTCATCACCACTCTGGGCAACCTATTCCAGTGCTCTGTCACCCCTAAATTAAAATAGTTCCTCCTCATGTTTAGCTGGAATTTCTTCATTTTAGCACCTATTACTCCTTGTCCTGTCCCTGAGCACCACTGGAAGAAAGACTGGTCCCATCCTCCTGACGCTCACTGAGACTCTAATATGTCTCTCTTTAGGTATGTATTTGTGTTACCCTGTTATCTACTTACCTAGATTACACCACAGAAAAATATAATATGCAAACTGATGTTACCAAAATAGCAAGAGTACAAGTAAAGAACTCCATACAATTTTTTGTTTCACATTTTTGGGTTTACTGGATGTGTCATTTAGACCAATTGTAAGGTTAACATGTCCAACAGACTGAATGCCGCTTGTAGCATTTTGACTATAGTTTTGATAACTATAGGTTAGTCAAGGGAATAATCAACATGTATCTGTTGAACAAAAAGCCATTTAGTTTTCTTTCCTGGGGAAAAATGTTCCAAGATTAAAATCTACCTCAATCACAGTAGATCATCAAAATAGGCATTGGAAGCTGAAGTGTGAGTTAATAGATCACAAAATTTCAGTTTGCAAATGTGTTTCAAATGCATGATCAACACAGAGAAATCAGAAGGTAAATAAACAAGGTCTTTTGTTAATAGTAGATCCATGCCCTATGAAGCGAGACTGAGGCATCTGGGGCTTTTTGGTCTGGTGAAGAGAAGACCTAAAAGGGGTCTAATCAATGCTTATAAATATATGAGGGCTGTATGTCAAGAGGGAGGGGAGAGATTCTTCTTAGTTGTGCCCTGTGATAGAACAAGGGCCAATGGGTATAAACTACAGCACAGAAGTTTCACCTCAACATGAGGATGAACTTCTAGTGGGAGGTGTCCCTGCCTATGGCAGGGAGTTGGAACTGGATGATCTTTGAGGTCCCTTCCAACCTAAACCATTCTATAATTCTATGATTATGATAAGGGTCATGGAGAGCTGGAACATGCTCCCCAGAGAGGTGGTGCAGTCTCCTTCCTTGGAGACTTTCAGGACCTATCTGGGTGCATTCCTGTGTGACCTGCAGTATGGAAATTGAATTCAATGATCTCTGGAGGTCCCTTCCAACCCCTGATATCCTGTGATCCTGTGGTTCTCACTACTATTGCCATGACTGTCACACAGTGCAGGGCTGTGTTCTTTTTATCATGCATCCTGTCATAGTTCCGCAACAACGTGGGCTGGATTGGACTCTGCTGAATAATATTCAATTACAGTGGGACAAGCTACAATTGTCCCACTGTAGCTTGAGGTTGGCTGTGCTCTGGATGGATAACTCTGAGCTGCAGGCTTCTCTTGCTGTGGACACACTGCAGGGAAGCATGCCTATATATACATAATCATTGCTGTATTGCAACTGCCACCATTAGAGTCTTGTATTTTCAAACTTTTATAATTTTCTTTTTTTTTAGCATGGAACATTTTTCTCATATCTGCTCAAGTCAAATGTGGTTCTACATGGAGGAATAGGGGAAAAAAGCCACACATTAATTTTCTAAGCATGAAGTGGTTATTCTTATGTATTTGTAATATCTTTCAGTAGCAAGCTCAGTTTAATAATTAGCACTGTGGAAAGATACCCTTTGAAGGACACTGATAGATATTCTTACATGGTTATATTCAAAGCTCACAAAAGGGTATGTGCTTTTCAGAATTAGCAAGTGTTGATGCAGGCACAAATTTTTAAGTACAAGAAATGGAAGTTACACTGTGTACATAATGCAAATGCTCAGTTTGCACCGAGCTAAATAGGATGGGAAAATTTACATACTCAGTTAAGCATGTGCAGAAGCTACTGAAATTGCATCTGTTAGGTGAAGTGAAACTTACCTAACCTTAAAAGTCTAGAAGTTACTTGTGTAAATCTTACATAGTTGCTTTAGACTCCTCAATTAATGGAGATAATGGGATACCTTTTTTAGACCTGTCTCAGACAACAGGAAGTACCCTGTGAAAGTCTGTATTTCCTTCTATTGATTAAAAGGAAGCATTAAATGAATATATTAGACACATATAGCCAATATTTAGATATTTAAATTCAGTAAATTGACTCTCATTCAACTGTACATTTGGGGAAATATGAAATTTAAAATGCAAAGCAGGAAATAACGCTACAAATGTATGGCAGAAGATGTAGCACACAATCCTACACTAGAGATAAATATGCTTGTAACTGTAGTTAATGAAGGTGTTCTATGATTTTCTATGATTCTCTGAAGCTAAAATTCAGCCAAGGTCTTTCTTGTTCCCAAGACAGGAGCAGGGCAACCTGGGAAACTAGGACAGCCTCAGCCCAGGGCATTGGCACCTACTTGGAGACAGGGAAAGGCCAAGGCCAAACCTGAATATGAGCCTGTGGGTGGCCACATGGCTGGGTGGGTCCCATGGTTGAGCAGAGCTCTAAGCTGATGGGGATTGGCCTTGATGTGACATTGATGGGACAGGGGCTGATGTCAGGTCCTGGGCCATGTATGAGCTGCAAGGAGCCAGACAGACACAGTCAGGGCTAGTGGTGCAATCAGGGTCCTGGTAGTTGCATTGTTTCTCACACAGCTGTAATTGTTAAATAGCAGTCTTTTTTTAAATTTTGTTTTACTGATTTAAGCAATACAAAGGCTTGATTTCATTTGTCCTTTACTTTCTCACCAGAGAACTTAAATCATACAAAGTGATAATTTTAAACAAAATTCTCTTTTAGCAAAAATATGTGAAGACTTGGATAATTAAATAGATACTCTTAGATTCATAGTTTAATTACAAGTGTAGCTGAAAATGTGTGTTCAGGCCAGTTGAAATCAGGGGATTTGTTATATTAGGAGATATTAAACTGTCCTTCCTAAATTTTGCTGCTTTATTATTCTCCTAGAAATACATACACTTGTATGAACAGAATGAAAAGATCTTCGTATTTTATAAAGAGAATGCAACAAAGTAAATTATAAAATTACAGTTACAAACATCTGTAACATTGAATGTACCTTTCATTAGTAAGTGCAGTATTTGGAGTTAAATAGTAAAGCAATATGAGAATCAAGCAACAACAAAATTATTCAAACAAATAATCAGGGTATGATGGCACATTTAGAACCAAACAATACTTTTAAATTTAATTTAAGTAACAAATGCTTACATAGAAACAAAGAAATTACTTGTGATGAGTTTATAAAACTGCTTTGAAGTGTGTCATCCCTTCAGAACTTAGTATCCTGGTCTTAGGCTCACCCTAAGATATCGCACTCATTTTATGGCTCTTATTGCTTTGAGATCAATGGAGCTAGGTCAGAAGAAAAAAATAGTATTAAAAAAAAGCCTTCACATTTAACAAAAACTCTAACAGTCCTTGTAGCCAAGAACATAAGAAACACGCAGGTTTGAATATGAATTGAAAGAGGGAACTGACAAACATTTTAGCTGCCATTTTATCAGCCTGTAGATGTCCTCGGTCCTGAGGTTTGGCATTTCATTAAAGGCAATTGTCCACGCTTTTGCATAATTTCCTTTTAACGCTCTTATGTGTAATTGTTATAAATTAATGTTCCCATGTTTCAGTTTATGCCTGTGGAAAAGTCATATATGCCTGTACTTTTTCAAGCAGGAACTGGGAAGAAAAAAGGGAAAGTTTCAGTAATTGTTTGGACCATTGATTGTAAGGGTTTCTCTACTACAGAAGGCATAAACACTAATCCTCAAAACATTCTACAGAAAACAGGAGAAATCTGTAAAGCGCAGATTATTTATGTCATGTGAGACATGATAGCTGCACATCAAAGACCTAGAAAATGCATTTCTCTCTTAAGCTTTGGTGTGCCAGTGGACCCATTGAATGCTGGACTTAACTTGTAATGATTTTCAACTCATCAAGTGTGTTTGCATATAGATTAATATGTTGATGGATATATGGGTGGGTGAGAAGACAAATGGTTCTTAATACTTTCTATCAAAACAGGTATTTTTAAAGCTATTTTCTTTGTTTTAAAATTTATGAAATAGTTATTTGTCTATGGACCTTGCCTCTAGTAACAGTGCAGGAACTTAGCATCATGCATGTTTTTTTAAACTCTTTGGTCTATTGGAAAAATTACTCAGAGTATTGGAGGATCTTTTACAGAGAACAGAACTTAACAGAACAGAAGAAATTAAAGTAGCAATAGAAAATATCAGAATTACATCCAGAGATATCCAATAGGAAAGGAAGATGTTTTGATCTTACTTCTTTTTTAAAAGTATTTTCCTTATTAGTTTTCATTTTCCCCTTAAATTGTTGTTTGACAACATAATTTGCATTGTTTCCTCAAATTACTGCTTCTTCAAGGGAAGATTTGAAAGGACTCCTTGCAGACAATGCACTGTTAATGTGTGTCAGTATAATTCTGTATTGTATGCATTTGACATTTCTGAACTCATTGCTGGAAAACATTGTGCTGACAGTGGCATCGTTTTAAAGATCTCTCTTCTCCTTTGCTAGTAACTTTGGTATCTCTTGTATAATCAGCTTTCAAGATCCAGTGAAAGTCTGTCTCTGAAAAGACTGAAAACAGATTGAACCAGTCTGAAAAAGAAACTATACAAAATATCATTTTGGGAAGAGGATGCAGTAGGGGGCAACTTGTAATACTTAAGATAAACATATACATTTATAGATATAGATAGATATAGATATAGATATAGATATAGATATAGATATAGATATAGATATAGATATAGATATAGATATAGATATAGATATAGATA
>VWZI01012378.1:116007-147263 GCA_013396835.1 Psilopogon haemacephalus | reverse complement strand
CTTGGTTTTTTTGTTAATTGAAAAAGCTGGATACTTGCATATTTTTGTTGAGTTTGGTTTTGTTTGTTTGTTTCCCTCTCTGATGCAACACTTTTGCCTCTGTATATTATGATGTTTTAAGAAGTCATACTATTTTTAAAAGAAAGAGTGTAACGAGACATTAGTATGGCAACTTTACAGAAGTATCCTCTGACATTAAAAAAAAAAAAAAAGCATTGGAGCTTTTGTCTTTTTAATTTTCTTTGTGTATGAGGTTTTGGTCCTAGTTGTTCAGTTTTCTCTGTGGGATTTCTCTGGAAGGGGGTGCAAGTTGGAGAAAGACTATATTGTTTGTTATCCTCCCTCAAAAAAGGGAACAAGACTGTCATTAGCAGCTACAGGATAAAAGTTTATGAAGCATTAAATACTGTTGTGAGTATAACATAAAGCTCTGTTTTGTTCCTTTAGCACACCATAAAGTCATTCTGCTCACAGAGAAGATTCACACAGTTCCATTCCTCTTTGGCCTTTTGGATTTTCCTGTTTTCTTTGGGGCTGTTAGGACCAAATGCTTTCATTTATTTTACTCTATAGGAGACCAGATTTATAGGGGAATCTGAAGCCTGGTTTACAATGGTTATACTGCCACTAGTGTGGAACTGCACCAGCGCAGAACCCTAGAGTGGATGTGATTTACATGTAACCAACATGATTTGTACTTGCTCAGCGTATCTGTGGCTGAAAGCAGGGCAAGTTAGACTAGGAGAAGTTATTGCAATGGCATCAGTCATTTTAGAGGGGGCGGTTTTGTCACTGAGGATACATTGAGCACATTATTTAATATTGCTGTATGACAGGGTCTGCATTATTAAATATGGAGGCATTTCCATAGCCTTTTAGGCTGTCAGGATGGAACTAGATGAAAACCACAAGAACTAGCGAAATTTCCTGTGAGACACCTAGCAGAGAAATAAATGTATGTCAGAGAATTATTTTGCCAATCAATGTCATTAAATTTATTTTAAAATAAAGTTGGTAGGGAGATTTTTACAACCCTTTGGCCTTAAAACAGATTATGCTTCTAGTTATAGATCCTGGGGGGGGGGGGGTTGTTTGTGGGTTTTTTTCCAATTTGTATATAGCATTTATCAGTATCTGATGTTGGATTGGATTTATTATTATTATAATTATTTATGGCAAAAGGTTTGTTGAAGTTACTTGCAGAAACAATCTGCTGTTTCCTTGATTTTAACATTCTCTGCAATATTCTGGTGGTAAAAATCATAACTGCAAGGAAGAAAATGATGCATATGATGTGAGTTGGAGCAGAGCAATGCTCCATTTAATGTTGCTGCAAAGTTCTAGACTTGTGACAAATAGTTCTAACTTAGTATGTGGTGCATTAGGACAGTTAGCTTGATTCTGTGGGGACAGATTCATGCCCAAAGTTTTGAGAGATGGTTTGTGTGCTGTTAGAGGTTTAACACCACTCTGTTGTTTTGTAGTACAACCGCTACCAGCGCTATGGGGCTGAAGAATGTGTGCTGCAGATGGGAGGAGTGCTGTGTCCAACTCCTGGCTGCGGAGCAGGTTTACTTCCTGAACCAGGAGTGAGGAAAATTGTATGTGAACCAGGCAATGGAATAGGCTGTGGGGTAAGAACATACATTTTCCTAGTACTGGTGTGATAAACAATTGATACTGTATGGTAGCCTAAGGAGGAAATATTTGGGGTTTTTTCAGTGACTCTGAATTGCCCTTCATACCAGAGCTAATGTAGCTCAAGAAACAATTTAAATATAGCACCATGGCTTAAGAACAATGGCTATAATGTAGACTATATCCATTCCAAGAGTCTTTGCTGTATTTGGTGTAAGAAGTTCCTCAGTAGTTAGAGTAAGAAACTGAAATATGCTAATGGCAATCCAATGTATTTTGACCTTCTTGCAATCAGTAAACATGAACATGATTTTGACTAAACCACTCATTATTATATTTACACCAACTTTCTTTATAAGTTGTAGAAAAAAGTCTGATACTGCAGTGACATTGCTTAAGATGTGTGATGAATTGAAATATAGAAATATTTTAGTATTCTCATAAAAATTGCTTTTAGGCAGGAGGAATGCACAATTAATGGTGGGTTTCTGTAAAAGAGAAACAGGTGATACTTGAAATGATTCTACTAAGAGGTCAGATCATATGGATCAGTGATTGTTTTTGCAGTAGAAAAAAAAAACAGATACTTTGCAAGAATCAAGCTTTGGGGGAAGTAGGAAAATGTACCGAGAAATCTATTAAATGTTAGGTAAGAGTGACTAACTGATGTTTCTGCTGAATGACTCTTTCCATGGTTGGTAATATTACTGAATTACATGCAGGCTGTGAAGGAACAGAAAAATATCTATATTTAAATCCATCTAAATAAAATATTATCATGCTATTGCTGTTGCCTTTCTTGTGAAAGACACCCTTTTTATCGCATTCTTGATGTTGCCCAAACTGATACCATGGAAGAATAATAGTTTGCTGAACTAGGAAGTAGCAGTAACTTGTTTTCTATGAGTAGGTTAGCATCTGTCGACCTTGGTAAAACTTCCTATCTGTCCATGCAGTGGTGCATGTAAAACAGAGTACTCCCCAGACTTACTGAGCAGATCTAGGGCTATAAAATAAAGCAGAAGGTAGGAAAGTAATAAGAAACAAGACCGAGTAAACAAAACAAAACAACACCCCCCCACCCTCCCTATCCCCAGAAAAATAGCCTCTGGATTAACTATTAGGCATTCATTAAAAGAGATAAAATCACAAATAATTTTTGCTCTGCTTTGCCTTGAAGTGCTGAAAATCAAACTGTGTTTTCCAGCTTCATTCATCATCATTCTGAATCTGCAAATGCCCTGTAAATAAAGTGCACATAGCATACAGGATTGATGTATTGCCTGTTTTAGCAAACTGCTCTGTTTCCTTTTATGGACTCTGTGCTGTGCTTGCTAATGGCCATATCTGCAGCCTTGAGTTTAACCTCACCCTTTGTTTTGAATTATGTGATGTCTGGAACATTAAGGGGAACAATTCAGTGATGCCGAAATGGGAAGCAAGAGGCTGGTCTGTAAGCCATATTTTGCTATTAAGGCCCTTGCTCAGAATCTATAGTGGAACAGGATGAAAATACCTGTCTATGAATCTTTTTTTTTTTTTTTTTGCACCCTGAGAAATTATAAGTTCAAGGAAGATTTGCAGTAGATTTTATGTGGTGAGGCACTTAAATCAGCTGCCAGTGAGAAAGCTGGCTGAAAGTAGAGATCCAGTGTAAGGACACCAAAACACTGTTTTCTGTAGTCACTTTGAGTGTTTACTGTTCATAATGTTAAACTATGGTGTGGGTGTTTTCTCCCAGACAAAATCTAGCCTTTTTTAGTGTGGAGGCCTTCCAATCTTAGTGGAATTTAAGTACATTCATTTCAGAGCTCTGGGTTCCCTCACGATGATTTACAACCTCAGAGAAAGGTCCAAAATAAAGAAGGACTCCTTTGTCTATCCAAATAATATTTGCAAAAGATGTCTTTCAATACTTACTTGTAAAGTTTATTTTAGAGGCACATTCCTTGTTGAAACTGGAATGCAAACAAATAACAAAAGCGACATGAATCTGGAGACCCTCTGAATGAATATGTGTGCCATCCTTTACACCGTGCTTTGGATAAGTAGACTCTCTTTTGGGATATTTGAACCTTGGTCTTTAGGTAAAATTCAGAGCCGGTAACATATTGCTAAGAACTGACAACAATGGTCTGTTGTTTAACCAAAAGCCTTTGTAGAAGAATAATTGTCTACTGCACAGAACAAACCAATTGTTCAGAACTGAATTGCAGTATAAGGATAGCTAAAACTGTCAAGTAGAAGAGGATTTTGATTAATTGATAAGATTGATCAAGGGAGAGAAGAGGGATAGATTTTCAAGAGAAAGTTGAGACAGTAATAGTAATGGATTTTCAGCAGCCATTTTAGAGAAGTGGAGACACAAGAAACTAAATAGAGAATAAGCTAACCACCAGGAACTACAGCAAAAGAAAACTTCATTATTCATCGAGAAAACTGTCAGAGTCTCAAATATGGAAAGATTCCAATCTGAAAGAGAGTTGAAAATTTAACAGGTAACTGGGCCAGGCTAAGACACAGACATTTTTGCTCTCCTAGTTTGTTTCTCTGGTTTGTGAAATTAGGAACTAGAATCTCTTCTTGCAAAGCCATTGCTATTGGTGTTAAAGCTAAATGTGAGTCTTCAAGAGAGTTCTCTTAACTTGCTAAAAGGGCCTTTTGGAAAGTTAAAGATGGGGGATTTTGCTTTGTCTCACAAAATTTGGGAAGAGCAGTATGTGGGTCCCAGAAACGGCCTGATAAATGTCTAGGCAGAACTGTATACAAAAACATGGAGGTTTACATTTAAGCATCTCCATATGTACCCTCTGCAGGCAGGCACTGCTATCTGGTCAGGCTTTCAGAATAAAAACCCAAATAAAAAAAAAAAAAACCAACCCAACCCTAACAAAAACAGAAGGGAAGAGAGATTTATTTCAACTTGAAAAGTAGTATGTGGATATCTTTTTAATGATTATGAGTAGCCATCACCCAAAGCCACTAGCTGACCTCACTCTTGCCTAATCTTTTGTACTTTTTATCATTAGCCATAAGCATATTTGTTGATTTACCAAGATATTACTATTATACACTGTTGTACTACCTTCATTACTATGCATTAGACCTTCATTACTAACTTTTATTGCTTAGATATAAAATTTTGATGTATTTAATATAAGAAAACAACGACAAAGCACAGAAGACAGTATATACTGTACCAGCTGGCCTGGGTACAGGAAAAACTATGGTAATCAAGGCATATGAGAGCTCTATGAATAAAACATTTTTGTCTTGGTTTATATGACAATGGCATATTATTGCTCATATATTAAAGGAAACTTTGGAGTTAAAAGCAAGTTAGAATGGAGCTTCAAGAGGGACTGTACTACTTGTTTATTAAAAAGAGTGCCTTGTTTTCTACACATACAGCTCATCTGTTTTGCGAAACATCTCCTGTCCATATCTTTCAGTGACGTAATAACTGACTAGTGTGTGACTGCATCACAGCCCTTGTTCCACAGTTATGTGCCATGCAATGTGAATTGACTTATTCTGTGGAACAGAGTGAGATGGGAGATCAGGAATAGAGGGCATAGAGTCTCTGTTATCTTTTCCCATTGAGTTTACTCATTCCTAGCATAGTCTGTATGTGCCAGAATGAAAGTGTGTTTCCAGAGATCCTCTATTGTTTGATAATCTCTTGGTAGGATACCTGACTCTTGAAGGTTCATGGACATCTTGAGACCACTGTAAACTATCTTCAGGACTGTATGACAATTTAAATGCTCTTAGGATCAAGCTGTCATAATTGATAATTTTGTGGCCTTTTGTTTGAACCCCCTAATGTGAAATTACAATCCACAAGTGAATACATGCAATGATAAAGGAAGTTGTATAGTTTTAAAAAGGGAGCACAACATTTTGGGTTATGTCACCTCTGTTACACCATGTTTACTCATCTGTAAGCATAATGCAGTTGAAGAATGTCTCAAGATTTTACTAAAGATGTAGTCTGTTCTGGGATAGGTGCAATTTTAAGGCTACAGACTACAAGAGGTCTGTGAAAAATCAATATATATAAATATCATGTCTTCCTTATAAATAGAATTCCTAGACCATTGCATTACATAGAACAAAATCCCTAAGGCAATTTTACTCTCCTCAGCAATCTTTTCCCATTGATTTCTTCTTGCATTCTTCTTCCATAGCTAAGGAAGCACATGTCAAAAGCAATTGCAGTCTATTTGTAGAATTAATAATTGTCTGCCTTTTTCAGAAAGCTTAATAGAATGGAGGGCACTAAAATAATTGAGAAATGCAATACACATTCCTTTTGCAAATCTCGTTTCTTGTGGTTCATTGTCTGCTGTTCATGCATTTCCTAGCATGTGTTTTGTATTTCATTTTGGACTTCTCAGTTCAAGAGAGGCAGAGATCTACTAGATACAGTGTGACAGGGATCTGCGAGGAGGACTGGGGGACTTGAACATCTCTTCAATGAACAGACATGGAGAGAATTGGGGCTGTTTAGTCTTCAGAAGAGAGGGTTGAAAGGCAAGCTGAGGGGTGGGTGTCAGGATGAAGGTGATGGTCTCTTTTTGGTAGTGCCCAGTGACAGGATAAGGAACAATGGGTACAAGCTGGAACACGGGGTTCTATCTTGATATTAAGTTCTTATTGGTGATGCCCAGTGACAGGACAAGGGGCAATGGGTGGAAGTTGAGGCATAGGAAGTTCCATGGAAATATGAGGAAGATTCTTTTCACTGTGAGGGTGACAGAACACTGAAACAGACTGCCCAGGGGAGTCTCCCTTTCTGGAGATATTCAAGACCTACCTGAATGCGTTCCTGTGTGATTTGGAATAAGATATCCTGCTCTGGCAGGGGGTTGGACTGGATGATCTTTAGAGGTCACTTCCAGCCCCTGACATTATGTGATTCTGTGTGACTCTGTGAGCAGAAATAAGAGGCTCCAAGATTTTGAAAAACAGAGGAATAAAACAGAAAAGAGAAGACCTAGAGACCTCTATGTCATTTGCAAAAAACTAAAATGGAAATAGGAGATAGCCACTATCTAGTAAAATTGAAGGGTTACTCTTTGTTATATTTTTTTTATATGTCCTTGTTCCATATGTCATTAAATTTTGGCTTTTAAGAAAATTCACCATAAAATATTATCATGAGTAAGGCAGTAGCTGAAGATATTGCTGAGATTAAGAAACAGTCTCACAGAAGGTTTGCTTTGTAATATTATAGAGGGAGGGGTTTTTTTTCCAAGATGAATGAAAATAAGACCGACATTTTGTATTGAAAAATTCTGAGTTGCCAGCATTGCACCACAAGCTCTAGCCAGTAATCATTTGTTGCTTTTGTCTATCGAGTGGGCACTGTAGCCTGTAGAATGTGGAATTCCCTCTTGTTGACACATTATGCTTCAGTAACTAGGCAAGTTTTTTCATTGCTGAAATATGACAGGCTTTCTCAGGCAAACAAAATTCTTGCATTTGTAGTCTTACTTCTGTTAATGTTTTACATGGATTAAAATGAAACATAAAAACATGGGGATTTTTAAGGTGTGGTAGAATGCTGAAGTTTTATTACAACTTTTTACCCCAGAATACAGAATACCCCTGTACAATTAACAAGCTCTGTATTGCTGTCAGAATGCATTATTCCCATTGCCCATGTCTTGCAGTGCTGCATGTCCCTGATCTGGTAACTGATATAAAACTTGGCTCTCAGCAGTGACTGGATAAAGCAATCTGGAGAATGTTTCCAGTATTAATAACACAGATCACATTAGTTCATAGGACCAGCAAAAGCAAAACAAATACATTTTATATTGAGAACAAATCAATTACTTGTGCTTGGTGCAATAGATAGAAGAATAACTGCTTTTACCTTTACATTCCAAATTGTGATGTGCAATAATGTTAGAAAACATCGTGTGAGTCTCTTCAGCTCTACTTGAGCTTTGTCTGCTAGATGCCCAGAATATTATGGGATGTCCCATATTATGTGAACAAATTCTGTACCCCTTAATTTATATAGGGCATAGCTTTTCCCTGTTTTCTGCATCATATAGGCATCTGGAAAATAGCTGTTGTACATGCATATTGCAAATTTGGTACTGAATGTGTAATGTCTTCAGTGGTTTGGGTTGATCTAGCATTCTGCAGCTTACCTAATAGTTCGCCATTTAAAATCTATCACATGTGCTCCGTGAAAGACAGAGCAAGGAGGCAGAGAAAAGAGGTAGCTAACTAATAAAGGGATGGAGGCTGCTGGTCTTCATAATCTCGCATGAGAACATCAATACCAGTATAATGCTGCATTTGTTAGGGAAATTGTATTAGAGAAAAGTAGAATAAAATCAAGTTTTTCTTATTATAGAATCATAGAATGGTTTAGGCTGGAAGGGACCTCAAAGATCATCTAGTTCCAACCCCCACCATATGCAGGGACACTTCCCACTAGAACAGGTCGCTCAAGGCCTCATCCAACCTGGCCTTGAACACTTCCAGGGGGAGAGCAGCCACAACCTCCCTGGGCAACCTGTGCCAGTGTTTCACCACCCTCTCTGTAAAGAACTTCTTTCTAACATCTAGTTTCAATCTCCCCTCTTTCAGTTTAAATCCATTACCACTCATGCTCTCATTACAAGACCTTGTGAATAGTTCCTCCCCAGACTTTCTGTAGGCCCCCTTCAGATACTGGAAGGGTACTACAAGGTCTCCTCAGCCTTCTTTTCTCCAGACTTTAAAGATATGTCAAAACTGAACTCAGGGACATAGACAGGGTAATACTGATATCTTGAATGTAAACCAGGTCAGATGGAGATTTGTAAACAAATGTTTTGAGGAAGACATTAGTCCTCATTTTGACAATTTGTCTGAAATAGGAATGAGCTAATATTGCAAGCATGTGAGACCAATTTTAAACTCAGGGTTAAGATAAAATAGGAGTCAAGCTTTAAAATTGATTAGTAGCATTTTACATTTATCAGCTAAATCTTAGTCCTTGTAAAATGCTAGATCAAATAGTCCCCTGGCAGAGTGCTAGGGATTTTCATATCAGAGATACTTAAACTTTCAACTTTGTCGCTTTTTCAATATTCAGATTTTAGAGCTGAGTTAACTGAGCTTCCAACTTCTTCACCCATGGAAAGAGAACAACATTTTTCAGTAGATGAAATGCAAAAATTGTGTAAAATTTAAAATATCCATAGCTTACTGTAAATTGGTTTTACCACACAGACTTGGAAAAACAGCTCCAAAAAAAAAGTACCTTCTTTGGCTGACTGTGATTCTTCTTCTTACGTACCCATTGAGTGAGTGTATCATATTACTATGCTTAGGCCAGGATTAGACTCATCACCAAGTGTGAAGGAGAAGTGAAAATTTTCTCTCAGGTTGCATTGACAGGGACTTGACATTCTGTGCCATAGTTGATGGATGAGCTACATATCATCTCTAGGAATTTTGGAGGTATTTCTCACCTAGAAATTTAGAAATTCCTTGTTATTGCAAGACCCTCAGGCTTTGATGACATTTTTGTCTATTTTGGTCTATGCCTGTGGCACACTACAGTTTAGTCTCTTGATGACTGAAGAGCTCTTGCCTAATTAAAATAATTGGGCTCCATGTAGCAGAATCTGGGTGATATTTAATGGCTTATGATGCTCAAGAGATTATATTAGGTGAACTCATAATTCTGTCAAACCTTAAATATAAGAGAAGTTTATGACTGGAGAGGACTTGGAGCTCATCTTTTTACTACCTCTCTTCAACAAAGTATCTAGAAACATGTCTGACAGTCAAGGAACAATGTTTTATCATGTGGCTCATCAGGGAAGGCATGGAGTACAACAGTATGAGAGAAGGGGAAATAAAATGCTTATAGGAATCTCCAGTTAACTCTGCATTTATGGGAAACTGAGCCCTATCTTCTGACTTCATATTACACTTACACACACGGTAAGAATATTCTAACTTTTGTGACTGTGAAACATTGCACATGATGGAAAAGTGTAGCTGTTTTAAATCAACTTGTATTTCCTTCAGCTAATGGATTTAAAAACCCTGGATATAGCAGTCTGTTCTAGACCACAAGAGGTGCCTGAGGTCTCCTGCATATAAAGTTCATATACTGACTGCAGTTTTTTAACTGATATGACGAATAGGAATGAATTTATAAATTAGCAGAGCTGGGGGTTAATGGAAGGTTTGGTGTGAATAAACAGATCTCTTACTGAGTCATTGGAGAGGAAACAATAATGCAATCAGCAAAGGATGTGCTGCTTGAGAAAGGCATCCATCAAGGGCAGGATTCTAATTGTGTAAGAGGCTTATTTGAGCAATCTACTAAAATCCTCCTGTATTTGAATAGGAAAGAGAAACATGGACTGAATGCAGAAAATCACTTATAAATGAAAAGGAAAATAAATATGAATCGAAGTAAGCCTATTTATTGCCTTTTATATGAACTTTCATATGAAGGCCTCCTGAGGCACTTTGGATTGTATTATTGCCTTATTGTAAAATGCAAGAGTTGCTTAATCAATGAAAAGGATGAAGGAAAAAGACAGGACCAGAACAATAACATCTTAGATTAGAATGAATCTATTGACTGGCATTTTACCAAGTAAAAATTTTGAAATTCTGAATGCTAAAGAAAAAAATGTCCTCATTCCATATCTGTTATAATTCTGACCAGTATCCCAATTCAAAAGTAAATCACAAAGCTCATAAATGAGCAACTAACACAGATGCAAAAAAAAAAAAAAGCATTGTTTTCTTCTTTCTTGTGTCACCTGTAGTCTTCATATCACAGAATGTGACAGTAAAAACATGCAACAGAGATTTGATGTTTAAGTCTACTCTGTATGAGTACAAATATGGAAAGCAGCAGTTTGTGTCAATTTGGAACATCCAAGTAACGAGACTTTTTTTATTAAAAAGAGTACCCCAGTTCAAAATATTTGCATGTTTTAATCTTTTTTAATTAGTTGATCAAGGAAATGCTCAAGGAGCGTACCTTGACTGGTTGGTCAGCCAGACTCTTGCTTCATTCCTACAAGGCTACAACAGTGTTTTCCATGTGAAGGGCATAAACTTATTATCTGCTGAAACCATGAAACTCTTTTTGATTAAAAAAGAAGAAATGGCACAAAATGCAGAATACAAGCATTCCAAGGGGTTGGACCATGTTAAAGCTAGGGGCATTATGCATTAAAATTTCACTGTAAAACATATTTTCAGTGAAGATAAACAAGAAGCTTTCTACAGCTTCCTAGTGCTCCGGTTGGTTTTATCAGTATGTAGAATTTCTTACTGGACCTTAAACAAAAGCTGTTTAACACACTTTTCATTAATTGCAATAGCATGTCTGTAGAATGAAGCAATGCAACTGAATATCTCTTCAGTACAAGAAAAATGTTTATTTTTCATTGCACATGGGACATTGTTTCCATATGCTGTATATAACCCAGATTGACTGCGAACTCTGTAATGCATCTGGTTGGGCTATATTCCTTGAAGAACTGGAGGAAATGGCATAAAAAAAAAAAAAAAGGATTTAAAATATAACTAAAGGTAAATTTTCCAGAGAAAATAAAGAGCTTTAAAAAATAATATTAAGTAAGACAATTTTTTTCTGGGTTCAACTTTCTTCATCACTGCTACTTCAGGAAGTTGTTAATAATAATGCCACATGCAGAACCTTATTATTTCAAAACCAATTCTAACAGATAGCAAAGCCACCATTTCACAATCAAAGCTGATTTTGAAGTGCTGAAACAAAGCTGATTTTCAGTTATCAGTCTCCCAAAAAAAAGCATCTGAAGACTATCTTTATTGCTGCAAAACTATCTTTTCATGTTGGATAAGTCAAAACAAATAGATGATGCTTATGAAACTTCAAACAAAAATCCACTTCTAACAAAGCATAAGCACAAAGCCCCCTCAGCCTGAAAGAGAATATCTGGGAAAAGTAATAAGCTTGTTAGAAGTGAATTTAGAATAGAAGTTCCATCTCAACTTTAACAGTTATATTAAGGTCAGTAAGCTGTAATAGAGGGAGTAAAGAAAATTTTGCAAAGGGCAAACTATGAAAATAAAGTAAAATGAAAAGATAATGACCAAATTAAATACATCCTTTGCACAGTAAACTAATAATGTTATTAATGAAAAGCAAGGACACAGAGTTGGAGAACAATGGCCAACTGTAATTCAGTGGGAAATAAGAGAAAAACAGAATGCAGTACTTGCTCATAAAATCATTACGAGGAAGGAAAGGGAAAATTCTGATGAAAACAATATATCTGTGAATGGGGGTCTTGAATAAGGGCAGACAATTACTGATAGATAACCAAGTCTCAGTTAACTTCATTTATCCATACATTTCTCTAAAGTTAAATCATTCATACTACTCAATTATAATTTTTCCCCCAAAACTGTCACATTAAATTGGGTGACAATCACTACCCTGATATAAAATGTATTCCAGTGACACTTAAAAGACATAAGTGAAGAGATAAAGAGTAAGGTTTAAAGGTAATAGTGTCTCACTTGTTCAGATTAAGTGAACAGTAAAATAGGATGGTTAACATCGGTGTTGTTTCCATTAAGAAATATCAAAAAGCAGCAGCATTTTTTGTGCTTGTCTGTTATTTTCTCTTTTACGCCAGAGAAAACGCTCAGATATGTAATAACAAGTAATGACAATAGTAAGTGTCTTATGCACACCTGAAATGGTTGTATTTTAAAAGATTGAGTTTTACGCCTCCAGTCTAAAGTCAATGCTTAATATTAAATATAATACCGGAACAAAAATAATAGGCATGGGCCCTGTTCAAAAACATTCTCATAAGACTGTTTTTTCTTAACTTTTCCCTTCAAGCTCAAATGAGTGTAAATTTTATTTCCTTATTTTGTTTAGAGAACTTATTGTATGTGTCCTAAATGTGCTTATTGAAATTTAGTGATTTTTATGCTTAGGATGTTTATGTCAAAATCTTATCAAGCAGAGTTGCTCTGAAAAAATTAATTAGCTGGATATGTCTGTTGGCATATTGTTTTGTGACATCTTATCTGAAGGATCACCAATATCTTTACTTGCTCTCATGACTTGAAGAGGGAAAAACTGCTGCTGCATTTTGTGGGAACAGCTTTGAAGGAGACAGCAGAAACATTAACTTGCCTCCTCTGCTGAAAGATAGGACTTTGTGTGAGGCAGCACTTCACCTTTGGTTGCTTGCTTGGTCCCTAATGAGCAGGTGGAGATTGAGAATAACAGTTAGTAAAGTGGAGTTTTCTCCAGAGATACATCACAGTCTGAAAATGCATATTCTGTAGGAAAACCTATAATTTATTAAATCTTTTTACAGGTAAGCCTGCCATAAAGGAGTAAAAGGCAGATTAGAGTGTATGTGCTTGGGTTGAATGTATTCAGCATCATGGGAAATTGGCTGCCAAATCTTTGTGTAAATGAAAACAGAATTGGGATGCTTATATCATGAACTGTGGATAGAGATTGCAATGTTTGAGTGTGAAAGGAGCAGCAGGCTATTAAGTTGGTACAAGCTCTAAATGTACAAGTGTTGGATGTACAAACAGCCCAGCCATATGACTGTGAGATTTTGCATTGCCATATTTCTATGGCAATCTATATTAATTACAACCTATCAAATTTTGAGTTTTCAAGTATCTACAGTTATTATATTTAGTTATTTATATTTACATCAATGGAAAGGGTTTTTGTCTGGGTATGAAGTAATTATCTAAAGTTATTCAGGGAAATGTTTCAGATTTGAAGATGGAAAAAAATGTGACTGCCACAGAGTAGCATTGCTCTAAGCTAGTAACTCACCATATCCTCCTATCAGAAGAATGAAAACAACTGGTAAATGGTGAATTAAATAAATCAAAGAGGAAATAAACTTAGCAATAAACTTACAATGCAATAATAGCTTTTATATGCTGCTGTGGTTCTCACCAGTGGTGTTTTCATAATATACATCACAGGCATTCACTGTTCAGGGAAACACATTAGTGGGTTTGTGTTGTTTTTATTATAAGCCATGCAAATAGTATTTGTCCCACTGGGATGTGACATTAATTATTAGCAAAAGATCTCTTATATTAATTCAGTCAACAGAGAGTGAACACTTCAATCTTTATTTTCAGAGCACAACATATCACTGTGCAAAACCACATTAAAAAGCATTTAACCCATGCAGAGCGTTCCTGCTGAAGAGATGACACATGGTAGAAATAAGTGGCTCTACTAACATTTTCTAATGTTTCTGTGAAATTCAAACATGTACTCCTTTATTATGTTTCATGGAGTGTTGTGATTATTAATAACTGGTTATAAATTATTAATAATATTTTGTGAATAATATTTTTTATTATTAATAATCAAAATTTTGGGGGAAATTCCTTTAATTTCTTTGGATCTTCAGTTGATAAGAGGCAATTACACAAAAATTATTTATAAACACAGAATCAAAAAGTTTAAACGGCTTAAACAGTCAGAACTTGAAAGAAAAAAAACAGGGAACCTGATAACAGGGGGAAATCCTAACCTTGCCTATGCTAATGGACACGATAGGTATAGAGAGCCCCAAGGAGAGAAGGAGAAAAAGTTTGTCTTGCCACTGTGCTGTAGGCTGCAATGCACGCTGCAAATACGTGGCCTCTGTGGAAGAGGTGCAAATAGACGTCTGATTCCGGTGAAAGCAGCAGGAAAAGAGAACAAGGGTCCTAATCACCCTTTCTTAAATACACTATTTTGAAGGGTGAAACTGGCCAATGGGCATAATCGTCTGTTGTTTTGGCCAATGAATTCAAAGTTCTATGCCTAGGTGTCCACCCTAGCATTTGAGAGACAGCACAAGACACCTGACTTGGTCATGTGCCACAGGGCTTTCTTGGGACAAAAGCCCCATTGTCTGCTCAATCCTGCCACTCCCAGAACCTTGCAACAGGAGGAGGAGAGCCAGGGGTCTGAACCAATTTGGGCAGGATTTATGCCCTACCAGGACAGGGGGAAAATGGTATTTAAATTATTTCATGGCCAGGGGTCAATGTCTGGAGCAACAAAATGTGAATCATATAATACCAGATTGGAATGGACTTCAAGGATTCTGGTCCAACCTTTCCTGGGAAGAGGAGTCTCGATAAGATGGCCCAGCACCCTGTCCAGCTGAATTTTAAAAGTGTCCAGTGATGGGGACTCCAATACTTCCCTGGAGAGATTATTCCAGTGAATGATTGTCCATGTTGTGAAAATTTTTCTTCTTGAAATTTTCTTCTTGTGTCTAACTGGAATCTCCTCAGGAATAACTTGCAACCACATGCTCCTCACCTTTTCTGTGTGACTTCTGGTAAAAAGGGAATATCCATCCTATTTGTAGCCCCTCCACCTCTACCTCCCCCCTGCCACCCGCCTTCCCCTTTAATAGTGGAACACGGCAATAAGGTCTCTCCTAAGCCTTCTTTTCTCAAGGTTGGCAGGCTTCCCAATCTTTTGTGGACATTCTTTAGACCCTCTCCAGCCTGTCCACAATGTTTTGTGTGGTGGGGACAAAAACTGAACATAATATTACAGGTGCAGCCTGTAATACTGAATAGAGTGGGATAATAATTTGGCTGGTGATGCCCTTGTTGATGCAGTCCAGCATCCTGCTGGCTTTTTTTACTGCTGAAGCACACTTTATTCATCGAACTCCACCAGAAGCCTCAGATCCCTTTCAACAGGGATGGTCTCCAGTCAGATAGTTCTCAGTCTGTGCTGCACTCCTGTATTATGTTTTCCCAGGTGGAAGACTGCGTTTTTCTGAACTTCATAGGGTTCTTGTTGGCACACTCTTCCAGCCTATACAGGTCTTCCTGCAGGGCGGGTCTCCCTTACAAGATGTCCACTTCCCTGCTCAGTTTGGTATCATATTCAGACTATTAGCGTACACTTGGTCCCATCAGCCAGATGACTTATGAAGGTATTAAACAATGTGCAGCCCAATATTGATGCATGGGGTTTCCACTTGTGGCAGGAAGTATTTGATTCTCTTAAAGATGGAATTTTTTAGAGTGTGTCCCAGACAAAAGCACAGAAAAAAACCAATCAAACAAAACATAGTTCTACAAGGGAAACAAGAGGGAAACAGTGACTTCTAGAACACGGAAATAAGCAAATTTGTAACTATTACTTCTAAGGAGACTAAAGGAGCTGAAAATTCAGTAAGTAAATCATATTAAGGGCACAATGGTAAATTATCTCAGTGTCAAGGGGAACTTGGAAGGGTAAGAAAGACCAACTTGATTGAATAATAACCTTTTTAAGACCTGAAAATAAGAAAAAAAGGTATTAAAAAAAAATAAGCACATTGTAGTACTAGGAACAGCTGTAAAACCAAAAGACACATAGGAACAAAATCAGAAAGTGCAACACATGAAATAAAACACTTTTAATATTATGTCTACAAAAGAATATTCAGAAAAGTTTAAATAAAGAAATAAGGGAATCAGTAACATGAGAAATCAGGGAAGCTGTTCGTTGGCTTCTCCTGGTAGTGGAAAATATATAAGGCAATAGTAAGTTACTTGTTTTGTTTCCATCAAATGTCAAACCTACTCAGATGGTTACCAGAACTAGAACCAATGAAATGGATTTAAAAATTACCAGCTTCAGTGATGAAAGGATAGAGACATGTTTTCAAATCAGCTTTCCCTGATTAAGTTTTTCCTGTGGGAATGGCTGAAGAGCACTAATGGTCATATCTAAGAACATGTATATGGAAGGCTTTGAAAAAGGTGAAAAGGGAGTCATTTATTTGAGATTTTTTTTTTCAAAAATTAATATTGTTTATTAATTTTTATATTTAAACTCTTACCACCCCAGACCACTAATTTTATTAATAGTCAGGTTTGATTGCAACAGGCATGGAATGCGTTATATAAATGTATCAACTAGCAATCTATAAACATTAATTGAACTAAAGTGAACTGCAAGAGGAAATTCTTGCGGTCAATGTACTGCTTGTGGTTAGTTATCCTGCATACCCACTAGATGGACTCAAGGCCCTTTATACTTACGGCAGAAGGCTAGGTAAACGACAAAGGCATAAGGTATTTACTTACAAATATTATTTCTCTCCCGACTCAAGGGGTCATCAACAGATTGAGACAGTACCCAAACGCTTGCAGGGAATTCTGTTGATTGGCCTTGCTAGATGCTGAGACTTCTGATTCACCCCAGGCTCCACAGGACAATGGAGAAAGGGAGAAGATGATTTCTGACCTGGTTCCTCTTGACTTCTCTACAGGTGGAGACTTGCAGAGGGGCAGGCAGGACGTCTTCAGATGTACAGTCTCAACACAATGTCACACTGGCTGCTAGTTATTCAGGCCTATCTCATGAAGGCGATTAAAGCTGTTTCCTGGTAAACTCGAAGTTTCCAGGCTGTTCTGAGTTATAGTTTATATTGCTATATGTAATAAGGCATTATCACTGCCAATGGCAACTGGCAGTAACATAGACAGCATGGGCACAAATATAGTGACAGAGCACAGAATAACGGCAGAGGCACGTTGTGTTACCTGCTCATCTGTTTTATATCAATGCCTGAGACTAATGGGCCTTTGGACATAGATTATCCAGTCAGCATGACAGTTAGCTAAGCTTTACCATATTTGGGTGAAGCAATAGGCTTGCTATATGCATATTTGGAAAGAGCATAGGCTTGGCATACGGTTGGCACAAGCCAAGAACATGTACCTTGTTTGCCACAGGATACAAACAGAAGCAAAACAAATTTGGGCAAGCCTGGGTCCTCAGACTCTATGGCATCAGGTCTTTTGTCCCTTTTTCCCATGGTTGCTCCTCCCCAGACAGAAGGAAGGAGAGCAGAAAAACGTCTGGACAAGCCAGCACATGTATAAGCCTATTTCTGACCCGGCAGGTCCACCATGACAGTTTCCTGTGAAATTCCTATAAACAAGCTAGGAAATATAAGATTAGATGATAATTTCATTAGGTCAATAGTAATTAGTTGGAAAGCTGTTTGTAGACTGTTTATCAGCATTTCACAACCAAAGTGGATGTTTCAAATTTGTCCTGAGGTTGACAGGCTTTAATAATTTCTCTTATGCCTTCATGAATTATTATAGCATAAGGTTATTAAATTTCATGGTCTAGTTGATTGGACAGGGCTGGGTGATAGGTTCAACTGTGTGATCTTGGAGGTCTCTTCCAACCTGTTCTATTCTATTCTATTCTATTCTATTCTATTCTATTCTATTCTATTCTATTCTATTCTATTCTATTCACATAGAGTATGTAGCTGGGAGGGAGCAAATAGTTTGGGACTTGATAGCAATTCAGTAAAGATAAGTGTAAAGTTCCTATACTTAGACAAGTACAAGCAGTCCTATGTTATGAGAGAAATGCTGAGAGACAGCAGCATGGCAAAAGATGATCTGGGAACTGCAGTGGATCATAACCTCAAGTCAACAGCACAGCAGTGTAAAAAACAAATGCTGGACTGAGGTGTATAGATCACAGTAATTACTTCTCTTAAGACCACAGTAATTACTTTTCTTAACCCAAAAGAACATATTAAATGCACGTTGATGAAACCTGAACCTGACCCTATTTTTGTTTCTGATGTTATAACTCAGTAAATGGTCTTTTTTCTACCCTCTTGGATTTGAAAAAAAAAAATTGGTGAGATGTGCCATCAAAAATCTTTCTCCATATCTGCTTAATTATCTGTTCATTCAAATCTATGGACTTTTCTCTAGAAATACCCAAATAAAAGCCAGCTTAAACAGAATAAAAACTAGTAAGTGCAATATTGCAGTGTTTGTATGTTGTCAGTGATTAACATACCTAAGCCTAAGGAGAGTTCATATACCTGGTGACTTTCTAAATACTTTGTTAGAGAAAAGCAGTCCTGGCTCAGAGTGACATTATTTCTTTCTCCTCTCTTGTGAGTTCTCACTGACAGAATTTGATTAGATGATCTTTTTGCTTCGAATAGCCAACTGCTTATGAAATGACACTGCTGATACTTCCTGATAACACAAAATAAACTAGATACTGTGTCATAAAATCACTATGGACATTTTACAAGGAAAAAAACATCCAACTTCTAAAAAGAAATCTGCCTAGCTACTCCAGTCCATGATTTCAGAGCTCTCAAGTGTTTGAGCAGTCTCTCCTAACTATTTGCACAGTCTGGAAATAACATAGCAAAGACCCATTCTGCATTTGAGTTGGTTGAACATTTTCATACAAACTCTGGAATCTGAGGTATAGCATTGTATAGAGGGAATAAAGCTGTCCTGCTGCTCCATATACAGCATTAATATTAGAATAAAAGACAGTTGGGAAAGGTTTCTGTCACTAAATCTTTCACTTGTCTTTTTCCTCTCAGCAACGATCATTCACATTTTATGCCTCATGAATCTCACAGTTATTTTATTGTGTTCTCCTCTGAACGTGTGCTAAAGTGAGGAAGCAAATCACCATCACTAAGATCTGAAAGCGTTTGCAGGCATAACAATTCTTCAGTGCTGTTCTCTCCTCTGTCCTCCTTGTAGGAGTCTTTCTCAGAATTAGTGATGCACAGCTGTGTTCTGTTATATATGTGCAGTTGCATGTGGGGTTTGTGTGCCTTTTTGTACTACTTCAGTTCTAACATTTGTCTTGCAGTTTCACCCTCTCACCACTTCCTTATCAAAGTCTATAAAAAACAGACTTGGAGTAAAGCCTTCAGATCTGTTATCAGACAAGTGAAGTATTTCAGTATTTCCTTCTCAAGTATTTTCAACTAACTTTGCTTTAAAACAAACAAACAAACAAAAATACCTTCAATTTTGGGGGTTACATTTCGTATTTATCTTACAAATTCTGAACACAATTAGATTAACTTAATTCCCTCCATATTTTATTTGCAGTATATTGATTCTTCAGCACTTAGCTATTCATGTAGCCTTTCTGTTTCTTGTGTGTATGTGTTCTTTTACCTTTCTTTGTGGATGGTTAATTTTATCCTCTTGTACAATTCTCCCAAAAGCAGCACTTACCTCAAGTATTATTATTACTGTTTTTAAATTACCCTTTTCCTGCTGTATGATTTTTTTGAGGACATTTCTCACAGATTCTCCATTTTATCCCTTTATTGAGACTTTGCTGTGATTTTACACAGAGAACAATACATAAGTATACACAATGCAGCAAATGGATTTTGGAACATCTGCAGGCAGCACAGAAGTCATATTCATTTAAAGGTATTTCTGTAGTAAAACTGTGTTTTCTATGGCACCTTATCTTGCAATAGTTTTATTTTGTTAACAGTATAATCACTTTCCTAGATGTTTATTTTATTTTAGAATTCATTATACAACTAAAATGAGGGTTTGGTGTGATTTTGTATTCCTGCCTTTCAGTTGCACAACCTTTCTATGTGAATATGCTAAGACGAGAAAGTATTAACTTACTAGGAGTGGAATGTTGTTCATGTCTGAGGTTCCTTGTGATGTGGGGCTTGTTTAAGATAGTCACCCAAACCAGAGAAAACAAATTTGAAACCCAAGTTCAGGTACAGTTTTAATTTAATCTGTTTTGATATTAAAATTACAGGAGTTTTTGCCATTGTCAAAGACAAGTTATTATAAATGGAAGTCACAGAAATATCCAAGTGAACAGAAACCAGGAGACACAACTTTCAAAGCTCCTTCAATAATTTAAGAACATGGTTTTACACATATGTTTATGTGGTACCAATGGACAGCTGAGGGAAACTGCACAAAAATTTTAAAAGCATCGAGACAGTTTTATTTTACTGATACTAGTGCAGCTAATCTCATGTTAAAAGTTAGAAGTGTATTTAGAATTTGGGTGAAATCCTTATTTTTTGTATAGACTCGTGTACTTGACTAAGCCTAAAAACACATATTAAAGCATGTGTTTTAATCAGTCATCTAGAAGGAAAAATAGTTTTGGTTACCAAAGAATGATTGCCTGTTTTGCGAGAAATATCCCTAGAAATAGACACCTAACTTATGAAAATAAATATAATACTGGTGTGTAACAAAAATATACATTATGTTTCTGTCTGATTAAGTAGTTGTGACTGGTATTTTAATGTTTGATCACCAGGGAGAAGAAAAAAGCTGATAGGAATCTTAACATTCTGTTCTTGTGCATACAAGCAACCTCTGTAAATAGCTGCAGAGATAAGAATGGGATAGAATGATTCCAGTGAAATATTATCACTGAAGTTAACAATTCACTCCTTTCATTATTAGAAGTACTCTGAAAATATTGCTTCAGATGTTTCTGATTTTACATTTGGAAATTGGAAGATTTTTTTTCTGATGTCTTGACTTCACCACATATCTAGAGCAAGTGAGCACCACTTTGATCTGTTTTCTCAGAAAGCTGTTTCATTCCATGTACCATGAAGCAATGGGAGGGAAAAACTGGCAGTGTGAGCAGCATACAGAACTGTGTGTTGTTTCCTGTTATATGAGCTGTCTTCTGGAATGTAAAGATTAGTCAAGATTGAAGAAAACAATAGTTGCTACTCATCCTAAACTATTTTTACAAGGAACTGATTAGTTTTCTTACACAAAAAGACAATTACGAGATCTGTTTGGAGCTCAGAGAAGGTAAAGCACTGCATAAACACTGATTGTCAAGACATTTTCCCACCAAGAAGGGTAGTAGTTAAGTATTATGGCATAATTTCACAGGTGATTAACTGTGTGACTGCAAATATTTGGATGTTATTATTTTACTACTCTCATAATCTTAGCAATGCTTTGAGGTTTTGCAGGGACCTCAAGACAATTGCTACATCAACAGACCTGTTCTTCACAATACTCAATTTAAAGTTATAGTGCACTGAATTACACCATCTGACTAACGCGTGGGACAGATAGGACACCAGAATCAGTTTCCAGCAACAGAGTCAGGGAAATCCCATTTTTGGCATTGTAGTAAAAAAAAATATATATACATTTTCTTCTCAAATAGTACCACAGCTCCCTTGTGTTGTCTGTGCAATGGGCTTACAATGTGTAAAGCTATGAGAACATCCAGCCTTTGTCAGGACAATAGAGAATTGTAGTCAAAAGAGCCCCTTGTCTGCTTACACTCCTGAAAAAAAAAGTGTTTTTTCCTCTACTGCAGCTTCTAATTTTGTCAGAGTACTCGGTATCCAGACATCATAGAGTTGCTTCTGCAAAACATTTTGGATTGACTGTGTACTTGAACCATCCTTGGAGCAGGTGAAATTTGCCTCTGCAAAACTGAGTCAGTTGGTCAGGAAATACTTTTCATCCTTGATCAAGGTATCCAGATAAAAGATCATAGTTTTGCTTTATCTTCCATGTTGATCTGATAGAGCAAACATCTCTATCTTCCAGTGAAGGCATTTGCTTATTTGCTCTCTCTCATAGCCACCCCCCAACAGCCCTAAGTTTTCAACTTGGTTCTGATGCTGCCTTCCAAGGCAGTCTGTCTGCAATGCCACTTAATCCTGAAGCATCTGCCTCAGATTTGGAGAGGATTTTTCACAAGGAAACTGTCAGATTCATCCCTTATCTCTCACCACACACAAAGAATCATTGCCTCACCAAACTATTCAGGACTTGCAGGAATGCAGGCACTGGTAACTTCGGGAGTCTCTAATCCTTTCTTTCCTTATGGTCATGGACTTTGCCCCACTGCTTCACCTGCTGTTTTCAAGGTACAACACGTCCACCTTATTTTCCTGTTTGGACTTAGCTGGAGATTGTAATGAAGAGTGTGTTTCTGCAAAAATAATGGGACATTTGCTGAAAACTACTATAGATTTTTAAAGCATTCACTGTCAGCAAGTAGAAGTAAAATTTTCTGTGTCCTTCCTGATATTTAACACTCTTGCACTCTTATGCAAGACAGCTGTCTGAACAAGCTAAAATTTTGTTCTGAAATTTACCTCCACCTGAAAGTGAAATTTCTGCCACTTATTGTTATTCCTGTCTGCTCGAGGTTTTTTCTTTTTTCTTTCCCTGAAAATTTTGCTGCAGTTCTCTGCAGAAATAAAGGCCTTTGAATTGAAACTGATGCTCCTAGACAGTACAATGCTGCTGTCATCTATGCATTTACATTTTCCATTCTCCTTGGCTTGGCTATTTACTAGAAATACCAGCTTTCTATAGCCTTAAGACAGAAAGAATGTCTTACACTGTATACTTCCAAAAGCTGTTGCAATGCCCTGTAGGGCATCCTAACTGTTGTCCTAAATTGAGATGACAGTGTTGCTCATATTAAATTGCCTTCTTGCTTGGTTTGGCATGCTGGGATCCATATCTATTAATGCAGGAGTGTCCAAATGTCCTGCTAGGAAAGCAATTTGTTCCTCAGTAGGGTGTCAGGGAAGCAGCTGGTCTAAGAAGCTATCAGAGGTGATGTTAGGGGCAAGTTGTGTTTTTCTTGATTTAATGGAAATTTGTACTGATCCATCTCCTTGCCTGTCCCCACCACTTGTCAACAGGACAGCACATATCCATCTTCAGCCATCTTCTATCCCTCCCAAGAAGCCTGTCATATCTCTCTTGTGGAGAGACAGGCTTTCGCACAGCCTGAGTCTCATAATAGACACTTCAACAACAGCTCACATGTTATTAATGGATTTTTTTTTTTTAATGCCCTACAGAGACACAATTTCAGAACACTTTTGCTAAGTGTGAGGGTTTAAACCTTCACTTGAAGAAAGCCATTCTTGCAAACTGAGGTTTATTTTTCTCCTCATTTTACATACATCCTATGAAGTACTTCTAACTCCTTGAGTGACTTGCACTGGTTTATATTTTTCCATTTATAAATGGAAAATTATTCTCAACTACATTTTAAGTCAACCAGCAAAGGAGAAATTAGAGGTTTCTGGAGTCATATTCAACCTCATAGTAATGTTAATGTATGCTGGTCCCTATTTGAGATAATTGTTATGGAGATGCCTACATTTATGAAGCTAGACTATGGTTATGGCATAAATAATTTTCTGGTGACGTCAATAGCAAGCAGTGTGCAAGTCGGGTGCAACTGTCTATATCTTTATGGTTGTAGTTACATCATAATACAGGCAAGTATATCATAAGGTGTATGATACAACTTGATAATAAATAAAGACCATGCATATTAAAGCATACTTCTGTTGTGGTTTCAGGCACAGCTGCAGCCACCTTAACCACTCACACAACTGTCACCCCCTACCTTCACCCCTCCCGTAGGATGGAAAGGAAGAATTTGAAGTAGAATGCAAAACTCCATGGGCTGAAATAAACAGGCTTTAAAAGAAAAATACAAAGAACCAATGAACAACTGCAATAATAACAATAGTTTTAAAAAGCAATATTAAAAAATAATATAAAATGTGATGCACTCACCCAATGAAGCTGATGCTTACAGTACTGAATACCTCATTTTCTTGTGAAGACCATTAACTTTATCCTAGCCAAACCTAGGAAGTTTTCCACCTGCAATTCTGTATCATCAATATCATGCCCAGCAGAGATATTTAACAATTTATAATTTAACAATAATTAACAATTTATCATTTAACTCACTGACTGTTCTCATCCAAAATGAGATCACCTTGCAGTACACAGTGGACCTCTCTGTCTTCCTCCATCACCCATCAGGTGCACACAGATCCCTGGGCATAAGCAGTCCTGTGGACAGGTTTTTCTTTGCCTGAAGCAGGAGTAACCCAGACCATCTTCCATAATATATTCTTTGTGTACACTGTGGGGACTTTATGCCCTTCTACAGTACATGAGAGTTTTGCCTGGGTAGGGCCAATTTGGTTGGCATTAACTAATCTAGTGGACTGTGCCAAATACTTGTCCCAATTTTAAAGGTTTAATCTCCCATTGCTTTCAGTGTATATGTTTAGCAGTTCATTGTAACTCTTCATGGTCTCTGGTGCATGATAGAGGATGTGGTATACTACTCAATGCCATGTTCCTTGGCCCATGTATGTACAAATCTGTTTCTGAAATGAGTCCCATTGTCTGATTCCATTCTTGCTGGAGTGTTGTGTCACCATAAGACTTGTTTTTCAAATCCCAGGATGATGTTTCAGGCAGTGGCACGTGGCACAGGGCTTCCATCCATCCCATGGTTATTTCCACCATTGTGAGCACATGGAAATTGCCTTGGCAGGTTTATGAGAGCACAATGTAGTTGGTCTGCCTGGCTTCTTCCATATTTACATTTCTACCATCATCCTCCATACCACAAAGGCTTTAATTGCTTGGTTTGCCTATGTGCAACATGCTTCTTTTTTCTGGATAATGTGTGTGATAATACCCATGATCAAGTCCACTCCCTGACCTCAGACCCATCCATATGTGTCATCTTTTCCTTGATGACCTGAAATGTCATGAGCCCACAGAGCTGCAATGCCCTTGTACTGGTACTTGAAATCCATTTTAATCACTTCAGTCTTAGCATCCTCATCCATCTGCTGATTGTTTTGATGTTCTTCAGAGGCCTGACTCTTGGGTACATGGGCATCCACATGATGCACTTTCAATACCTTAGCAGCAATATCTTGCAATAATTCACATCCCAGGCAGGTTTACCTCTGCACTGGCAGTTGCTTTTCTTTAAACACCCATCCAAGGTTATTTGCCTCCATCCATAATTTAGGATAGATAAAGTGTCCACCTTTCCCACTCAGCAATATTTTAAATGGCTACAGTAGTCTACTGTTAGTCTCTACTTGTTGGGGCTTGTTGGGGCTTTTCAGCCTGGAGAAGAGAAGGCTGCCAGGAGACCTTATAGCAGCCTACCAGTATCTGAGAGGGGCCTACAGGAGGGCTGGGGAGGGACTGTTCACAAGGTCTTGTAATGACAGGACGAGGGGGAATGGGTTCAGACTGGCGGAGGGGAGATTTGAACGGGATGTTAGGAAGAAATTCTTCACAGTGAGGGTGGTGAGGCACTGGATCAGGTTGCCCAGGGAGGTTGTGTCTGCTCCCTCCCTGGATGTGTTCAAGGCCAGGCTGGATGAGGTCTTGAATGACCTGATTCAGTGGGAGCTGTCCCTGCCTATGGCAGGGGGTTGGAACTGGATGATCTTTGAGGTCTCTTCCAACCTAAACCATTCTATGATTCTATGATTCTACTTTATTCTTTATTAGACTCTTGCACTGGCCATATGGGGCTGCTGATTAATGAGTGGGTTTTGATGATCACCCTTTGGCTTTCCAATCAATAAATAACTTTATGGATGAGAATTAGGGAATCTTGACTGGTGCAGTATTGCTACTGACACATTATTGTGGTAGTGATTGGCACCTGATCTTTTTTAACCCTCATCAACTGCACCACAAAAGCTTTCCCAAAGAGACTGGGCAAGATGGACAACTGCTTATTACCTTTTGTCTCCGAAGCCACTATATTAAAGGTTACCCTATACCCTTTTAGGTCCTTCAGATACCCTCTTCTGAGGCAGTCTATGCCAAGGATGCCCTTGGAATACTCACAATGGAGTGTTTATGCCTCTCATTCCATGTTAGACTCACTTCAGCTTCTGATACACTCAGCTGTTGAAATATCTCTGTCACCTCAGAAACATAAATGAGTGCAAGCCATCTATAACTTGATGGCATTAGGGTGCACTACTAGAGCCTTAGAATCATAGAATCATAGAATGATCTAGGTTGGAAGAGACCTCAAAGATCATCCAGTTCCAACCCCCTGCCATAGGCAGGGACACCTTCCACTGAATCAGGATGCTCAAGACCTCATCCAGCCTGGCCTTGAACACATCCAGGGAGGGAGCAGCCACAACCTCCCTGGGCAACCCATTCCAGTGTCTCGCCACTCTCACTGTGAAGAACTTCCTCCTAACACCCCATTTAAATCTCCCCTCTGCCAGTTTGAACCCATTACCCCTAGTCCTGTCATTACAAGACCTTGTGAATAGTCCCTCCCCAGCCTTCCTGTAAGCCCCCTTCAGATACTGAAAGGTTACTATAAGGTCTTCTCAAAGCCTTCTCTTCTCCAGGCTGAAAAGCCCCAACTCCTTCAGACTGTCCTCATAGCAGAGGTTCTCCAGCCCTCTGATCATCTTCATGGCCCTCCTCTGGACTCTCTCCAACAGTTCCATGTCCTTCCTGTGCTGGGGGCTCCAGAACTGCACACAGTACTCCAGGTGATGTCTGACAAGAGCAGAGTAAAGGGGGGAGAATCCCCTCCCTTGCCCTGCTTCTCTTAATGCAGTCCAGCACACAGTTGCTGTCTGAGCCACGTGTGCACACTGTTGGCTCATGTTGAGCTTCTCATCTACCCAGATCCCCAGGTCCTTTTCCTCAGGGCTGCTCTCCAGCCACTCACCACCCAGCCTGTGGATCTAATGTGCCAGGCCATCAGATCCAAACAGTCCAGTAAATCTGATTGCCCTTTTCCTCCAACAGGGTCCCTCTAATGCTGGTAAGATTCACACTTCCTGAGAAAATGACCTCAGGTTCCTTCAAGAGTACCAGAAGTAAGATCAGTCCTTCTACTCTAGGGAGTTTCCCCACTGGAATCTGGAATAGCATTCTTCCTGTAGGAATCCCCTTTTGTGATTGTTTTCCCTCACAACTAATGTACTTGTACAGCTAAGATCGAAGTGAGTTTTCTGTGCCATTTCCTTTTGTCCTCTCTATGGTCAACAAATTCCAGCTTTTCTGAATCCTAGCCTGGGTTATATCAAAGGGGGGGAGGAGAGGGCTGGGCAGGTAACTGCTAAACCACCACACTAGGGTATAGATGCTTTTACTTACAAACTGTTTTCGTTTGAACTATTTGGAAGATTTGAATGAGAAATTAGACTATAGGCTGAGAAAGAAAAACACTGAGGATGCTACTTCACTCATATCTTTACTGAGAAAGAAAAAAAAAAATTGTTTAAGAGTTGTAACTCAAACATAGATAAGTCAGACCACTTTGGGCTGTGGCTGCTGCTGTAGCATGGCTCTTTCTCTGTACCTTTTGTAGCTGGATCTGAATAATTTCACTAACTTATTTCCTGCTGCTAATCCCCCTGGCTGATCTACATTCACCTATCTGTTGCATAAGACAGATGGTGAGATAAGACTGGGGAGGGGGGGAAAGTGGTTGGTCACCCCTCTTAGGGATTTCTGATCTCTGGAAGGGATGCGGTGTTTCTGTATTACCATTTTACTGTATATATCTGTAAATATCTGTTATATTGTAAATATCTGCTTGTATATTGTGCAAAGCTGTAAATATAAAGCTTCATTTATTAACTTCCAGCCAAATGAGTCCTAGCCTGGGTTATTTCAAAGTTTATGGGGGCAGCTAACTGCCAAACCACCACACAAACCTAATGAACAGAATGAAAAACACCAGAAATAGTTTAGCAAAGATATTATGAGGGATTTTTTTTCTTTTTCAGCAACCAAGTTTATAGTGAATTGCAGGTGTGTATATATGTGTGTGTGTGTATTGTAGTCACAAGTGAAGAAAAGAAACCCAAGAACTTGATGTCCCCAGGAGGTTTCCAGTTTACAGTTACACCTTATCTAGTGTGAATTGTCCCTGTCCATGGCAGGGGAGGTTGGAACTAGATGATCCTAGTGATCCCTTCCAACTCTAACTGATTCCATGATTCTATGATTCTAAATGACATTTACGATGTTACTTAATTGATGTTCCTGTATATTGTAAGTATATTGCAGGTTAACTTTTTTTTAAAATTATGTTCTAAGGATTATCAAGTACAAAATATGTGGGACTTTCTGATGTCTGATTATATTCCATTATTGGAATGCATGACAACTCACTGAAACTTTGGTATGTCTGAGGGTGACCTGAAAATGACTGGGCCATCATGCATTACCTTTTCCCCTTGTCCTCATCTATGTCTACCCAGCTAAGAAGCTGGGTAAGAATACACAAAAATGCCCTCTGCAAAGTTGTTTTTCTGATGGACCTTGCTCTTGTTGTTGTTTTAGAAAGTCCTTCAGATGAAGTCAATAAAGAGCTGAGCATAGAAATTCTTCATTGTACACAGGAAAAGCTTAACTCGTCTTTCAGATATTTTGCATGTGAAGTGATGAGAGAGAGAGTAATGAAAGTAAGAAACTTTAGTTTATCTGAGGACAAGTGAGTTTCTAATATAAATTGTGAGAATGTGCATGAGGGCAAGTAGCATACAGACATTTGTCAGACAATTCTGAAAGTGGAAAAAAACAAAGGAGCAATAATTTAGGATTTAACCTGTATTGTGATAAATGATGTGCATCTTGTCTTGTGTTGAAATGGATACCCTTCCAGACAAGGCTTCTTTTCTGAATATCTCATTTGCAGTAAAACTACTGATGATCATCATTCTGCTAATCCACATATTTTGCATAAGAGGTGGGTTGGGGCTTTTTGGTTTTGCTTTTTAATTTTTGTTAAGGTGTTTTAAATAAGTTGTTGTATTTTCAAATTACCCACATAGTATGAACCTGTTCTATGGCATTATTAATATTAATCTCCTCTCCCCTCTTTATTTCTTAGATCTTTCTTATTGTTCTTTTCTTCTCACTTTCCTCTATGGCAGTGAGTAGCACAGGCTGTGTTAAAACTGAACCAGACACATAAGCATATGTGCAGAACAAGGTATTTCAGTGTCTGAAAAATGTGATGCTTTCTTACCATTGAAAGCAAATAATATGTGCAGTTTGTCCTCATTCATTATTGTATGTAAATTCTCATTGAAGTAATAGTAAAATGCACTTCTGAAAATGTTGACTTTTTAATCATTAATGTCATCACTGGTCACACTTATGGCACTGCACACATGCAGATCATTAAAGGGTACCTGCATGTTCAGCCTTATTTGAGAACCCATAATTTGAAGCTTTGTTACTGAGAGATAGAATAAATTAAGAGTATGTTAGCAAATTTATATTAATATGAGATTTAATATTACAGATACAAGATATATGTATGTATATGTGTGCTTGTGTGTGTGTGAGGAGGAGTGAAGGAACTAAACACTCTTCCCTGCGATGCAGCTGAAAGCTCACAGTGAGACATGAGTCCATCTTGTGATAAAAATGAATGCCACAGCAGGAGCTGTCTCCACAAACCTGAGGTATTGTTTTCTCAGGCTAACATTTCTTCTGCCATTTGGCAGATTATTTTTTTTTCCAGAAAGAAATCCATCTGCTGCTTGAACCACATAGTAACTTTGCAACTCACTGCTTGCACTGTTGTTTTGCATCTTGTTCTGTGATCAAAAGGTATTTGCGACATTGCAGCTACAGCATAAAATCAGAGTATTTTAAACAAGCAGGAAATAATTGTCTAGATTTATTTTCAGAGCAGTGTGTGTGGTAACTGATGTCACAGGTAAACATCAAAGATTTTAGGTGCTCCTAGAAATTAGTGTTCCCCCAGAGACTGTGCCCTGTTAGCAGAGCTTATCATTTTTTTCCCTCCAACTGAAATTCTCACAGCATTTGTGTGAAATTTTTTAAGGAAAAGTTATCCAAAAGGTTTATTATTTTTTGATGAGAGAGGGATCACTGAAACAAAAAAAGACTGAGATTACTGAGATGGTCTTCCATTTATGTGACAATGTTTCTTATTGTGAAATTTAATAGCGATGGATGATTTTTGTTGTCTCTCTGTCCTTCCTGGAAAATATATTTATTTTACATGAAAGATAAATTGACTGCTTTAATTAAATGCAGTTGTACTTAAAATACAATGGAGACTCAACTCTGTCCTTCATAGGTCTCTGTCACCTTTACTATTCAGAAAGATTGCTTGTTTCCCCTGGGAATTGAGGTCAGTTTGCATGGCAGGAATCAGATCAATGGATGTTGGGTTTTGTATCACAGAGAACAGTTAAGGGTAGGTCATTCTGGAGCCTTCTATAAATGGGCAGTGGTGGTGTTGGCATTTTCTCTGAGAAATGAAGTTCCAAGGCTCCTCAGGCAGAAAAGGAAGCTGCTGTCTCCTTGTCATCTCCTCCCGTGCTTTATTGATTTTGTGAATAGAGCCTGTAAAAGGAAAATCCGGCAAACCTATCTGCCTAGTCCATGTCAATTATAAAAAGAAATTATATGGAGGCTGAATCGTATTTTCTAGTGAATAAGTTTTATATGTGATAAATTTAGTCTCTCTATTCAACATGTAGAAAAGGATTTTGACTTCATGATGTCATAAAGTAAAACCGAATGACAAAACTCTTTCTTCTGTAGTTTCAGCAGGCTCCATCCACACTCCTCCCACAAAAAAAGAAAAAGAAATTCCTCTTTCAGACAGTTCTCTCTGTTGAGGAAATATCCCAAAGGTGTCTAAGAAACTTAAGAGACCATGCTGAATTTTGAAAAACAGACAGATGGGTTGAACAGAAAAGTAGCTTGTTCTCTCCCTCAGATATAATTTGCTCAGCAAGAAATTTTGTTGAAAGAATAGTCATGAGAAGAAATAATAGGATCTTAAGATAACTAGGAACACATCAACTATGCCAGTCTGGCACAGAGTTGTAAACAAAAATTATCTTGGCATTTTTAAAAGGTGTTCTGCCCACTAGGAACTACAGGCTTTGCTGCTTTTTTTTTTTTTT
>VWZI01012378.1:59478-115977 GCA_013396835.1 Psilopogon haemacephalus | reverse complement strand
TTTTTTTTTTTTTTTTTTTTTTTTTTTTTTTTTTTTTTCTTTTCTTTTCTTTTTCCCACAAAGGCTTATGCATCATGTTTTTTTGAAAAACTCTATCAGGAAATAAAACCTGTTTGGTTCACATTACTCAAATGGCTGGAGACCATTTTAAATATTTTTGGAAAAATTTGGCACAAGTGTTAAACACCCACTTCTGTGAAGCATATGATGTGGTGTAGTGGGTTGTCTAACTGATTTCTAACAGATTGTTAGGTCAGAGATGATAACATCAGCCTTTTTTTTTCTCTCTTTTTTTTTTTTTATTTTTTTTTTACTCTTCTGAATTCGCTGAAAACTATCAGAGGGAAAACAAATATTATGGGGATGAAGAGAAGAGTAAAAGACCGTACAAAGTCACATGAGCTTGGGAAACACAAATTAAATGCCACTGAAATGTGGTACTGTCAGTTTTTAATGTTTCTTGGAGACTGGGGACAAAGCCTTGGGAAGAAAATTATTTTGTCTCCAGAAGCCATGAAGTAGGCTTCCATGTCACTCCTTTAATCAGTAGGAATTTCTCAAGTTGCTGTGATTTAGTAAAGAAAAGCATGGCTCAAGCTATTAAAATTATGTTGTAGACTAACACTGTAAATCAACAACTAGAAAAGATTAGCTCAGTAATGTTCAGTGGGTGGGTTGTGGCACAGAAGAATAGTGGCAATTACTATGGCTGGTTTGCAGTGACAAATACCATTCTAGTGCTTCCCCCTGGAAACTTAGGATATACAGGATATTTTGAGGGCTAAAGGTGGTCTATAATTTCAAATATCTGAGGCATCACAGGTTTCAGATATTTTTACATAATTATAATTTACTTTGGGACCTTCAAGACAGAGCTTTCAATGAGCTGAAGTAAGTAACATATATATATAGGTAGAACTGAACAATTTCAAAGACATAACTCCCAAGAGTTATTCTATGGTAGCATTATTTACAGTGATGGCAACTTGGGTCAGCCTCTTACTTATGATTGTTAAATATGTGGCAGTTTCAGTGGATGCTGCAACATTCCTGGAGGTGTTTAAAAGGAGGCTGGATGAGGCACTTAGTGCCATGGTTTAGTTAATTAGAAGGGTTAGGTGATAGGTTGGACTTAATGATCCTAGAGGTCTCTTCTAATCCAGTTCATTCCATGATTCTGTGATATACCTGCATGTGAAATGGGCTCCTTGCCATCACTACAACATTTTTTCTTTCCTGTTATCATAATATACAATGACAAGAACTGTATCAATTCCAGAATGTTACAGAATACTACATAGTATGTGAAGGTGAATGGTACTGTCTCTTTGCTACAATTGCTAGGATTTTTTCAAATTTGAAATAATTATTTGTATTGCCATGCCTAACCTGTCTCTCATGAAAAATCTCAGAACTTCAAAGATTTAAAAAAAAAAAATCACGACAACAACAAAACCCACAAATAAACCAAGCCTGCAAAACAGTGCTCAATTTTCAATTGATTGTTATTGCTGTTTATGTCATTAGGCATTTGCTTTTGTTTAAAAATGGATTACTACCTCAGGGCTTTAATACTAAAACGTTTTTCTCCATTGATATCTCCAAATGGTGAAGGTAACTGAATATCATATGTTATCGTTCAGGAGCAAAGGGAATTGACCTGACTGAAATGTGTATTCAATCATTTACACACAGAAAACAGCAACCAAGTCATTAGGATGTTCTTTTTTAATTCTTATGCAGGGCAACAAACTGAACCCTGTGCATTTGAATAAGAATCACCATTATTACAAAATAAATTTAGTAATATCCTGAGGTACTGCTACTGTTGAAATAAAGGTCTCTCGATGTGCTGATGAGTTAATTTATCAGAACATTACACTTTATGTTTAGTAGCCAAAGAAATAAAACCATATATAAGAGCTAAATAGTTAAATGTATTTTTTTCTGAAGTCTGTCTTACACCATAAAGAAAAAAGTTACAATACAACAAATTGTTAAGTCTTCCAAATTGCAGAGCAGTGTCTGTCTAATGCACCTGGTAATTTTCTCTTGTTATTTGGAGAATGCTGTCTGGTTTTCAAGTTTGTGCCACACAATATTAACTATTTTTGCTCCTTGGTTTTGCTCTTTCAATTTTCTGCCTACCGCAGAAATGCGACATTCAGTCAAATTAAAACCAGAAACAGCGATGAGATGGTAGCACAGCTGGGAGAATTATACAGTAACCATTATCCACATCAACTTTCCCTAGGTGTGGTCGTTCAGCAGTTACCTGCCCCCCCACACTTTGAAATAACCCAGGCTAGAACTCAGTCAGCTGAAAGTTAAGGAGATGAAGATTTATATTTACAGCTTTGCACAATATACATACAATATGTAACAGATATTCACAGATATATACAGTGAAAAGGTAATACAGAAACACCACACCCCTCCCAGAGATCAAAAATCCCTAAGAGGTGTTTCTAACCACCCCTACCACCTTCCCCCCTTTCCAGTCTTATCTCACTTTCTGTCTTACGTGCCAGATAAACAAAAGTAGATCATCCAGGGAGATTAGCAGTGGGAAAGTAGTTAGAAGTTATTCAGAGCCAGCTAAGAAGGTAAGGAGAGAGATGCAGTAGCAGCCACAGTGCAAAGTGTCTTCTCTTTGTTTGGATTCTAACTTTATACCATTTCACTAAACAAATGAGTAAAGTAGAGACAAATTTTGTTTTCCTTTCTCAGCCTGTAGTCTAATTTCTCATTCAAATCCTCCAACTAGTTCAAACCAGCACACTAGATTACATTTCTTCAAGCTTCATAATAAGCCTTTTAACTGTTTGTAGCTGTTGGTTTACATTTGTTTGCAGCAACTTCTAATCAGCTTTGCTTGCGAGTAGCTGAACACATACTCATTCACATTGAATGGTTATAATTATTTTAATAATTTAGATAAAACAGTGTGATAAAGGAAACATTGGGTCCCACTGCCTGATTTGGTTTTCAATGAATGAAAGTAATCTAAGTAGAGATCTCATATCAGAAGTAGCATCAAACTCTCTGCTTTCATTAAATACATATATATATAATAAAGCACTTATCAGTCAAAACCAACCAACTAAACAACAACAATAAAAAAGAAAAAGTAAACAAAACACAACCCATAACAGATGGGCTGATAAATTATTGTTAAAGAGTTTATTATCTAATCTGGGCAATATTTACATAGGAACAAATGCACATCCCACTGGTGGAACTTCAGTTTCATTGCATGTAATTGGAACTAAACTGAATTTACAGAATTGCAGAGTGGTTTAGAGGATGATTGAGCAGCATCAGGCCTCTGTCACTGTGCAAGTGTTGGAGTAATGTAGTCATAATTTCAACATGCAATTCTATACTTCTTGAATTGAGTCTGCAACCATTTTAGCTGCTGCCCCTGTATTAATAATACCACAGATAAATTATAATCCTTGCCTCAGAGCTGAAATTTTGGAAATGGCATGATGAAAGAAAGTGATGACCAGAAAGATGGAATGAACGGAAGGAAGCAAGTAGGTTACAGAGGCATATTATTCCAACTATCTGGGCTATCTGTTTAGTAATTTCATTTTCTTTTCTTTTAAGAGTTGCCCTATACAGGACAGGTTTCCTAGGGGACTTAATTTAGCAATTTTTTAAACTGTCATAATAGATGCAAAAATATTTTAGGATATCATTTTTTAAATAACTGAGAACCAGATCCTCAGCTTTTCACTGCTTTGCTATATTTGGACAACATAAAACAACTGGGAAATGCCCTGTGGAGGACACTTGACATGCTTCCACATTTGGGCTTATTCTTGCTTATATAATGATCCCTGATTCATTTTGAGTCAGGTGAACTCTGTTCAGCTCCTGAAGATACTCTTAAAATTTAGGAGAGTGATTTGCAAATGTTTTCTTCATTCTAATATAGGAAGTTAAATTAAAAGCCCAATAAATGAGTCACATAAGCTGCTTAATGAATAATTAGAGTGGGGAAGCAGGGAAGAACTTAAAGAAGAGGAAAGTAGTTATCTTCATCTAACTATAAAGACAGATACTATCTGTTCACAAGATAACTGATTCTATCTATAGAAAGTATTATCTATACCTGTCTTTCTTTCAACATTTAATTTAGTGTTCATAATTGAATCCACAGTATGCACTGTAAAATATAAGACTTGACAAGCTGGGCTGGGCTAGCAATGCTATTGGATCTTTAGCAGGGAATTTTTGAGATATTGTTATTTCAGCTGTGCAAACATAACACTGTTTTGCTGTATTTTCTGCTGCTTGTTCCATGTCACAGAAATGCTGCATATACAAATTTTGCAAGCTGGAAAGTCACAGCTATTTGTTTATCAGATAAATAAATGAAAGTTTACAGCAATAGCAAAATCATCTGAGTGTAAAAGAATATACAGAAATAATACTAATAATTAAGGAATCCAGAAAAAAAAATCTCAATGCTGATTCCCTCCTTCTCTGGAGAGGCAAAAGTATGGAGTAATAGATTTTAGCCTTTAATGTAACATCACTAGGAAACAAGTCATCTATAAGGAATGGAGGAAGAGCTGTTACAACCAGAATGCTTTAAACCATGATAAAAGAATAGTAAATTGCTAGTGTTACTGTATTCCAGGGGAGTTGACTGTGGTTTCTAAGGTAAGAAGATTAATGAAACTCCAGCTGCTAATGGCTAAGAGTAGATATTTTACCTCAGTGCAATTTGAGTCAATCAGAGCCTTGCAGAGAATATCCTAAGGCTATTTTTCCATTGTTAGATGAGCTGCCTTTTTGTACTAATAAAGCATTACTCTTTTAGACTGGAAGCCTGGTACAGGTATACAGAGAACAGCTGTAAGTCTGTCTTAAAGGAGCCCTTTGTAAATCACATCATAAGAAAGAAGCAGCTTGTTAAACATAAAGTCACAACCTGCAATGCCACAGATAGTCTGTGCAGTTCTATAGGTCACAGAATAATTTAAGGAACCCCGTATAATTCAGAGAGGCCTGCTGTTTCTGTGTTACATACCCAGTAAACTAACTGTATGATGTTTGTGCTTTATCTTTTAGAACTGCTTCTTTCCTTCTAGCTGTATCATCAAGTAGTTAAATGTAAAATCAGGAAAATTAAATCACTAACTCACTGTAAATTTGTTTGGACTTCCCTGAATATTGTCACTCTCTATGTGATAGGGGGAAACATTCAAATTGTTAGCACTACCATGCAGTATTACAGTTCCCATAGAGCAGAGGAAGGACAACTAAGATCCATTCTAGGTCTTTTACCAATTTTCACAACCCGGTTTCACTTTATCTGTATAGGAAATACTGCCAGCTCCTAAAAGACTAAATTAAAGGCAGTTTCAGTGATAAGAACTTCCACTTAGTGCTCCAATTATTTATATGTGAGAAACTCTTTTATAAAGCTTTCTGCAGTCTATTGTTTTGTGGTTTATGAACTTAAACAGATTTCTGTTTTCTACGTTCAGGGAAAAAAACAAGTTTACTGAATGCCCTTTATAGAAGAAAAAATGCTTTTCGGCTTGCAGGAGGTCATGCAAGTATTTCACTTCAATCAACAAGTGTCAGGAATCCAGGAGAAATTATGCAAATATGTTCCTCAAGACTTAGTAATAATTCTCTATTCATCATGCACCAGTTGCTTAAGGAACTTCAGTGATAACCAAAAAAAAGTTCTTCCCTCTTGAAAAATAGCTTTGTTATTCTGGATCTGACTTAGTACAGTCTTCAGCAGTTAATTTATTTTTAATTAGGAAGATAGCATGATGCTGTTGTACAGCCAAAAGGATAATGTCCACTTTGATGATAGCTTTTTATGAATGGATGAACAGGTAGATTGATGAAGTTGGTAGGAACTCCTGAAAAAATTTTGTTTATAATGCACCAGAATAAGTAGAACCAAGATCACCATAACTATTATAAATAGTATTAACAGTACCTATGGTCTGTCCTAAAACTGTAACAGCAGTAAGCAATAGCTGGGATTTTTTTTTTCCATTGAAGACAGTTGAAAAGACTGAGCATCCACAAGCATTCAGATGAATGAGATGACTGTCTGAGAGAGTAATTTCAAATAGTACAGAGTATTAGAGTTAAAGGATTTATTGATCCAATATGCAAGCCCAAAATATGCAGCATAAGAAACAAAATACATAGAATAGAAGACAGCAGGGAATGCTGTGGCAATATATAAAGTAGCTGACAGGAAAAAAGTTTTTCTTATTGGAGTTTTTTGTATATATTAGAACACTAAAATTTTCAGCTAGTTGGCTTAAATCTTGGAATTAAAAAAAAATAATAATTTAAAATTAAAGAGCAGCTCATGTCGTTCCCATTTATATTCATCCAAACTTGAGTTGTTATTTTGGAGCCTTAACTGGATAACTTTTTTTATGAACCTCACATTTTGATGTAGAAAATCAAAAGTAAGTCATCTAGGGCCTGTTATTAATGAAATTTTAGGTCCAATGACTTCAAAGAGCAAAGACTGGTTATACATTCCTTCTATCCATATAAAAAGTTGCCTTAAAAGTAATTCTGTGTTGAATGAGTGGTGATTTACTGACATTTCCACTAAAAACCAAAACAACATGCCACCACCACCAACAACAACAACAACAAAAAACCCAAAACAAAAACCCAACAAACCCAAACAGGTTTGTTAGACCACCTTCTTCCCTTTCATATCTAAGCTTCTCTGACATTTTCATGGACTAGAAAAGGAAACAGTGTTTGGCAACATAATTACAGTAATTCTGTGAGTTGTTAACAGTTTGTGCATTTCTGTGATAAAGGCATACTCCATACTTTTTAAAAAGGAAATAGACAGGAATGTGGGATAGCAGAAGTACAGGCTAAGGAGAAATCCTGCCAACCTCAAATCAGCTAGGTACAAGTGAAAAAGGATGCCTATGTATTAACTGGCCAAACACTTTGCTTCCCAGAAATGCTGTAGGGAAAGATTATTCAGATATGCTTAGGCAGGATTTCAATGTTATGTGACTCCACGTGTGGAGATTAATACAGCTATCACTGTTTATATATGAAAGGGAACAGTAGAGAAAAGCAATTTTATCAAATTCATATTTTTATTTAAAAAAATAGAAGCTGATCTTTAGTCTTTGGTCTCTTAAAACAAGGACTGGTTTTGAGGGGCATTTTATGGCTAAAGAATAAGAAATCAAAATATGCTTCTGTTTTAGGTAAAGTGAAGAAAGTAAAATACAAGTATATAATTCTTACATGCATCAAAGACAACAAAGTCACGGTAGAACAATAAGAATGATTCTCAAGTGATTTCCAAATATACAGAGAGCTGGTAAACAAGATACAAAGTTATGAAAATAAAATACATGTATAAGACTGAAACTGTAATTATCATGAAGGAAGAAGAAACCTAGTTAAGTTGTGAAACAAATATTGAGTTCCTAATATTTTTCACTAGCCTATCACTAAAGAGAAATGCTTACTGAAATATTGTTCTAGAGAAAAATTCAGAACATGCCCATTTTAATTAATTAATTTAAACAAATTATCTTTGGATTCTAATATAAAAATATACCATTGAGACCTATGGTATATGTATTAGTATTCTACACATGGGAAAGCAATATACAGACTTCAATATTATGAAATTATCTACTGATAATGATCTTATGATGGATTCTCTGCTTTTAGGGAAGAGAAGGTCTGAAAACTAGTCTTGAAGTAATCTGGATCTAACAAATCATGATAAATTGTACAGGTTTTAATTAGTAAGGAGTCTGCTTTGATTTTCATGCCAATTTAGCCGTTGATGTTGATGAACAAAACTGGATACTAGCATCTCCCTTTCTATGTGGACAATTCTGTGCTCCTTAGAAGCAGTCTTGTAATAAATTACAGAATCAATAAGAGTAGAATTTCAGCCAAATTTACTGTTGTGAGTTTTCAGTTGTTTTTCACAGTAAAGAAATGGTGACTCATCAATAGCACTCGTCCTTTCAATAAAAATTACAAGGCCTAGTCCCCTTTTAAATATCTTGTTAAAAGGTAATGAGATATTGTCTCTTAAAACTTGTTTCTGTCTAGTAACCTTGTTGCAACTGTTTTGAAAGCTGTCATATGTTGACTATGGAAAGCATGAGTCACACACAAAATAGTAGGATGCTTCTTGTCAGAAGACTAGTGCTATGACTTGGAGGATATGTCTAGAATTAGAATATTAGTTGAGGCACAAAGTTACTCCCTTTGGTTTCTCTGCTATGTATTAAATAAATTTTGTACTAGCAATAATGAAGCCTCGTCCTCTGGAATTTAAATCAGGGTAACAGTTCTGTTCACACAACCTACTGAGCGATAATGATTTGGCTATAACTGAACCAAAAACCTAAAGGCAATAGGATGGTTTCTTGAACCATCTGAGTCCAACACTTCTAGGTCATTTTTGTAATTCAAAATATGTATCTTCTTGGGACAAAAGAGCAGTCACTTTTTTTGCCTAGAAATTTCTGTCTGCACATTGCAGGGTGTCATTTGTATATATTTATGCAGCATATTAAAAATATCCTTACTTTTCTTCTGAATTTTCAACAGCCCCTTATCAATGAAGGAGCTTCTTCCACTATTACATGTTATTAATGTTTGGGGGTTAATCCATGAATGACTTTTTTTTTAGAAGCTTGTCATTATATTATCCCATATTATATCAGTGTGTAAAAGAAGAGTCTTTTAAAGCATTATTTCAGCTTCCTTGCTTGTTAGAATAGTAATGTGTATGAATGTGAATTGGTTGAGGCAAGTAACGAAGCAGGAATTATAAAATATGTAGTTATTTTTATTTCCCAAAAGCTCAGCCCACAAACTATAGACAAACTAGTTAAATTTTGGTTCTAACTCATTCAGGAAAAATCTTCACAAGGATGCTTATAGGCAAAATTAGAAAATTGGAAAAATGTTTAGCCACGAAACAGCTTTGCCCCACTTACAACTAAAAGGCAGCCCAGAGCCCTGGGGAACATCTGTGCTATTCACAGAAGTGGAGTAGGAATTTTGAGGTAGTCTCTGGGCTCCTTTGCAGCAGTGTCTTCTGCAGCAAATTATAATCCAGCAGTGGATCAACATGGCACAGAGTACAATGGGAGTAAAGCTGCCAAAGTCCAAAATGACTGTAGACACTGCTTCCACAGGCCAAGACCATGGGGCAGTGCAGAGCAAATCGGGGCTGCTCAGCGGAGTGCACAGGTCGGAAAGCGGGGGTGGTGTGTTTTCTCATCATCCTTCTCCCACGCGTTCCTCAAGATCATGATCAGAGGGCTGGAGCACCTCTCCTGTGAGGACAGACTGAAAGATTTGGGGCTGTTCAGTCTGGAGAAGAGGAAGATCCAAGGTGACCTTATTGTGGCCTTCCAGTATCTGAAGGGGGCCTACAAAAAAGCTGAGAGGGACTTTTCAGGCTATCAGGTAGTGACAGCACTAGGGGGAATGGAGCAAAGCTGGAGGTGGGGAAATTCAGACTGGATGTGAGGAGGAATTTCTTCACCATGAGAGTGGTGAGACTCTGGAATGAGTTGCCCAGGGAAGTGGTTGAGGTGTTTAAGGCCAGGCTGGATGAGGCTCTGGCCAGCTTGATCTAGAGTAGGGTGTCCCTGCCCCTGGCAGGGGGGTTGGAACTAGATGATCCTTGTGGTCCCTTCCAACCCTGACTGATTCTAAGATTCTAAGATCCACCTCAAGATCCAACTAGACAATGTGTCCAGTTGCCAAATATATATGCTGGAGTGATTTGTTCCTTCCCTGTTCAAGCCTGCGGGGGTGGGAGGGAAGGAACTTCACATCTACTTCTTTCTACATCCCAAACCCACAGCAGAGGTGAGGGGCAAGGAAACCAGTTTTACACTCCATTCAAACCTCCAGTGGGACAGGGACTTGGGTGTGCCCTACCACAGAATGGAAGTAATGAGAGTTCATGAGTTCACAGTCTAAGCAATTCTTTCAGAGTCCAGTTATATACTGGTGGGAGGAAGTGTGGACTCTTTTGAGATGTGGAAATAATAAGATAGTGCCTGATACTTTTACTTGAATACCTGATATTGTTACTTGAGCTGCATGAGTTTTGTAAGGCAGTGTGTCTGTTCTGATATTTCAGTGTACTAGCCATTCAAATGTTCATGAAGCAGACAACACTTAGAACCCTAGATCATAATCTTTAGTTTATTATTTAGCAGAGATTCCTAAAAATAATGTGTGGTATGTTCTTAGATGAGTATGTTGTGTTTTCTCTTAATTCAACTCCAGTCTAATAGGAGCTTTGTAAAATGGTCTGAAACAATTACAGAGAGATGCTATAGGTAAAACTGTCATTAGATTTAATTGGATCAATATTTTATTTCCCATTTCCTGTGGAACTGTAAAGTATTTGAAAGAACAGATATGATTCCAAGATAAAAATGCAGATCCAGACTTCCAGCTCACAATTAAACTTCAGATGGCATTATTGTGATTCTTAGTCTAAAGTAACTTGAATTTGCAGGTTCAGTAATCAAATCTTTGTATGTACACAAAACATAGGCTTAGTCTGCAGTCTGCAACACATACTAGTTTGAGGTCTTTATCTCTTCAAAACATGCAGACAATTATTCCCTACTTGACTTTATCAATTGTAGTCCTGCTAGTATACTAAGGCGATATGTTCATTATCAAATGGAATTGCAATAATGGATTTGCTAAGTGAAATAGTTGGTGATAGAGACACAGTGATGACACTGTTAACATTTTAGACTTTTGCCTCAGATTATTTCTAATCTTTCCTGTACTCTTAATGCCCAGTAGGAGCCTACAGTGTTAATCTTGGTGTTGATCCTTCAGTTCAGTTTCTTCAGAAAGAGTCAAGCTTATTATCCAGATAATGTCACACTGTGAACCAAATCATAGAAGGTGAAGGTGGCTAGGAGTTCTGCTTCAAAAGTGCATTTTTCCTCCAAGCTACAGTGCTCATGTAGATGCATCCTGACAATTTTTTCTTCTCCATTTCATGTATTTATATTCTTCTCTAGATTCAGATTTGTCTGTGGCACCATTTGTACAAGAATGTCAAAATTTCAGTGTGAAGAATTCATTTCCATCTCTGTTTTTTCAGTGTCAAACGGTAGCATATACTAAAGCTCATCATTCTTCTGTTCAAATAAGTCTTGTTCTTGGAGTCATTGATATATAAATACAGTGCGAAAATTCTGGGCACTGGCTTCGAATGATTTTGCATTGTTTATGTAGTTTATTTGAAATATACACAGCAAATTTTCATACGCAGAGAATTCTACAACAAGGATTCATCAAATCTGATAATTTGCATGCTGTAAACAGGTAGTCTGTGATTACAATGATGACACTCAGCTTCAGTGAGCGAAAGCTTCAGATCCATGTATGCAAAGTATTTAACTTTTTCCCTAAATATTGTTTGTTCTAATGAAAGCAGTAGGTTTTATCAGTCAAACACAGTGAAGAGTTTCACAAGGATGAAATGACCTAGAAAAATTTATTTGGTCTACCAAGTAAACTTACTTCCTTCATCAGCAGGAATTCCAGTCATCTCATTCTGTTTAGGTTATTTAACACTCACACATATCTATTCAAGGTTTATCTCATTGGTTTTGTGTTTGAATTTTCATAAGAACCTATTGTGTTTCCCCTGAGGATTAGTGTAGTATGGCATTTGCCTACAGAAAATAGGTTGACCATTACCGCATAGCAGTGCAAGGATGACAAGAGGCATTAGCTTCCTCTAAAGAATCTTTGAAGAACCACGAGGATTTCTTGGAAAAGTCTGTTTTACTAGTTGAACCATAAAAAGAGTACCGCAATTTCTCTAGATTTTCTTGAAAATTTTGCCTTTGGTCATGGACCAATTCAGTGTAATTTTATAGTTTCTTTGTTTAACAAAGCAGAGCTTAAACTTTTTGTTTTCAAAAAGGACTGAAAGCCATATTTCTGAGAAAACAGAAAAAGCCACTGCCCTTGAACATATTTTAGCTGCTTTGTCAATATTCTCTTTAGTTATGGGTTATTATTAATCAAAATGACATCATGCACAAAGTTGGCCATGAAAGATTAGCTACAGCTAGCAAAAATAACTGGAAAAGTGGTGGGAAACATGATGATAGTCCAAATTCCCTTTTCTCAAAAGCAAAAAACACAGTACTGGCCCTAGGAACAGTTTGCTGGGAGGGAAAACTCAGGAAAGATGAAAAGTAGTGAGATACAATCCTAGGACTTTTGGGGAAACAGGTAGGACACTCAAGGTAATTTTTAACAGCTGTTCCACCCCATTACATAAGAAGGCTAGAAAATACTTATTCTTAAGAGGGCATAGACTATATATTGGCATGTCTTTTTACCCCCAGCAGAACAGTTTTGTCCTAGATGTCTGGGGGAATCCACCATTCGTCCACTCCCATCATACCTAAGAGAACAGGAATTGCAAGAGCAATTAGGTGTCCTTTGTGTCACATATTGGATTTGACAATACAGCAAACATTCCCTGTGTAGTATCTCTTTTAAAAAATCTAAGTTAAAAAGACAAACAAGACTGCCTTGTATCAGTAGAAGGTAGAGCCAAAAGAAAGATTAGATTATTTTCTGTTCAATTTGCTCAAGTACTAGTATCCAACACTACTGCAGTACTCAAGGGAAGATATTACAAACAGTATTCAGCTGAAGTGTACAGTAGGTTATTGCAGTTTAACAAAGATGAACTTGCTTGATTTCAAGTATTTCTCAGTTTTCTTTATATTCAACTTAATATAGACTTCTCAGTGTTATTATCATAAAAGTGGTCTGAAGGGACAAGGAGTGAAGCCTGACAGATAGACTTGAAATTAAAGGAGACCCTTGATGGGATTTTGTGAATACAAAAGAATTTAATAAGTAGCAGAATGATGATTCACTGAGGTAGTGAAAGTCACTGAATTTTAAGATTCACTATAAGGGTTCCCAAAGAAAGGTAGCAGCTTTGCTGATAGAGTGATTTCTTGCTGTTATTTCTGCTCCTACTTCATGGCTGCATTTGCACCCAAACACAAAGTTCTTCCTTTTGCTTTTCAAATTCAGGAATATGAGGTACTTAAAACATGTGGGTCTCAAAATACCTCCCATTCTTGAGCCTTAGTAGGAAGTCTGCAAATGTTATAAAGGTTTCAAATTCTTCAAGCTCCATAGGATAAGATGTCCCTGATTGACATGAAGTCTTAGGCAGCTTTCACACATGCACTACTAAGAAGGTGTTATTTGTCAAGTGTTTCAGTCACTGAAAAATAATGAGGCGCTTCATGGTAGTGGTAGTTTTTGCCATTGCCTTGTCCCACATAGTCTGAGAAGAAATTAAACTTAGCTCAGTTACTTTGGCAAGATCCCTAGTACTTGCTGGGAGCTGGCAATGTAAATACAGGGGGAAAACAGATAATTTAAATTCTAAACTAAGCAGTGAGGCAGATAACACACTAACATGGTGTTCATTTTGGTATATAATACTGTGCTGGATTTTCATGGCAAGGTTTTGATATCATGGGGGCTTCCAAATGATGGAGCAGATATCAAATGATGAAGGACCCAACATGAGAGGAGGTGGATGCCAAAGGAGGCTGTCACCTCCTAGGAAACCCACGGTGGAGCAGGCTTCTGGCAGGACCTGTGGACCTGTGGAAAGGAGCCCATGCTGGAGCAGATTTACTGACAGGACTTGTGACTCTGTGAGGGGCCACACTAGAGCAGTCTGTTCCTGAAGGATTATACCCTGTCACACTGGAATAGTTCATTAAGAACTGCAGCCTGTGGGAAAGCCTCTGAGAAGTTTGTGGTGGACTGTCTCTAGTGGGACAGTCCCCATGCTGGAGCAGGGGAAGAGCATAAGAATCCTTCCCTTTGAGGAGAAAGGAGCAGCAGAAACATATGATGCAATGGCTTTAATTCCCATTCTCTTTCCCTGTATAGCACTGGTGGGGAGAAGGTGGAGAAATCAGTAGTGAAGCTGAGCCTAAGAAGGAGGGGTGGAATGAAGGAATTTTAGTTTTTATTTCTGATTATCCTACTCTGGTATGATTGATAGGGGTTTTGTTTTGGTTTGTCTTTTGGGGGTTTGGGGTTTTTTTTGCAAGTCATCCAGCTTGGTGAGCAATGTCTCCCTGTTCTTATCTCAGCCTATGAGTCTTTCATCATATTTTGTCTCCTCTGTCCAGGCGAGGAGGGGAGGGAGTGATTTTAGTGGGGACCTGGCACATAGCCAGGGTCAACCCACCACAAATACAGAAGTCAGTGAGCGTGTTTCACAGTAGCAGTGTTTTTCCAGAATGCTAAAGGTTTCAGTTCAGGTACACAATAATTGTCAATATCAATTCAATATTGTTGTACAATGCTATACTTCCTTTATGCTAGAAGACCACTATATTTAGCCTACAGTTTCTCCTGGCTCTGGGAGAGTGACACACAGCAGAGAGTACTAAGGCTTCTGCTCCTGTGATGTTGCTAGAAAGGACATGCAGGAAAGTCTCTTCCTTGTCTTAGGCTGTGTTTACTCCTCTGGAAGGGAAAGAAATAGGTTTGTGAAAAGAGCTTATCCAAATACCCAGCTCCTTGATAGTAACTACTAAACTAATGTGTCTCTTTTTTTACATGCTTTGCATGTTAGGCTAAGTGTTGTTTATGATGCTTAAGTAGAAATCTCTCTCAGGAATGCACCAATGATACAGTATTAGGGACTGGTATAACTGCAAGGCAAATGGGTCAAAAGTCAACAGGGCATAAAACAGAAGGTAGGTTTTCTGAAGGTAATGTGGGAAACTAACTGTATGACCAGTTACATTACTTCAATGTTGTGGTTGTTTGAGTCTAATTAGAATAGTTTAATGAGAAAATTTAGATAATTGGCTGTGAAAAGGAAAATTAAGTGGTGTCTATTTCACTCATAGGTTTGCTGAGACATATAAAAGCAAGGACACAAACACAGATAAGGCAGTCTATGTCTTTCTCTAGCTTTTGCCATATTAACTGCTTCTGTCTGACCATGCACATAACCCAACCAATCATTTTCCTTCTAACCCCCCTCCTGCTGATTCTTCCAACATGCCTTGAACATAAGACAGACTCTGGAATAGGGAGGGGGGTGAAAAGAAGGTGAAAGAGTGGTTGGGAGCCCCTCCTGTACACTCTGATTGTTGGGAGGGGTATTGTGTTTCTATATTACTTTTAACTTGTATACTACTGTATATAGCTGTAAATATCTGTAATAAATTGTAAATATANGGGGGGGATGAGGGGGAGGGCAGGTAACTCCCAGAACCAGTACAAACATAATATGCTTTAAATTAGGAGCTAGTAAATACATTTCTCACTGGTATAGTCCAGGTATGACTCAATATGAATATAAGTAACCCTTTAGATATAATTGTTCCTTTTCCTTCCAGTGTTTGAAGATGGTCTACAGGATAGTGTGAGGATTGTTTATAGAAGTATGTAGTGACAGGATGAGGGGTAATGGCTTCAAACTGGAAGAAGCTAGATTTAGATGAGACGTTAAGAAGAAATTGTTCACCTTGAGGGTGGTGAGGCACTGGAACAGGATGCCCAAAGAAATTGTAGAATTTTCTTCTCTGGAAGTGTTCAAAGCCAGGTTGGATGGAACCTTGAGCAACTTGGTCTAGTAGGAGGTGTCCAAGGCAGGGGGCTGGAACTAGATGACCTTTAAGGTCCCTTCCAACCCAAACCATTCTATAATTCTGTGAATATAAGACAACGTGTGTCTTCCATAATTTTAAAAACAATTACATCTCACTACTGGAACTGGAAAATAATACTAAGATCAAGTGTCGGTTAATGAGCTGTATTTACACTCCCAAAGCAGTACTTCTATTCATCCTACATTCTGAATACATTGCATATTTGATTTCCAGAATGGCATTTGTTGTAGCAATTATGAGCAAGAGTATTGGTAAGATGTTTCTTCTCTTTTTGTGGACCAAGCAGTAAGACACCTGTCCCATGCCAGGATGCAGCAGATACTCTCATTATTGTCTGTTTTGTAGTGTGAGAAAGTATTACCCTCAGTTTTCACAGATGGAAAGCCTGGCATTGCAAGATTAAGAAACTTGTTCACAGCCTCCGGGGTTCCATACTCCCATTTTATGAGTTTGAGCATTTAAATTACAAACTTTTCCTTAGAAAAAAGAAAGCTGTTTTGTCGTGTAGAGATGAAGTCTATGATAATCCTCTCATGTACTCCACTGTGAATCATGAATTACTCCATTGCAGTGAGTGGAATTTCCTTGGTAACTCTAACAGAATAAAATGGAAGATTCTTAGAACTGAGATTTAGGACCCAAAATTTTCTGAATCTGAATGTGTCTTACATTCATAACTGATGGAGGTTCTATGGGACCTGCTGCACCATGTTGCATTATCTCTTTCTAGGTGGTTAGTTTGTTTTCATGATGATTATTTGGTTCAGAGCTAAACAGATACCAGACAGAAGTAAAGCAAGTTCTTGCCTATTAATATTCCTTTCTGTGGAATATAATTAAAATTTACAGTATTAAGACGATGAGCTAAAGATCCTTGTGGCTGTTTCAAAGACAGCAACAGTATTTTTCTCATATATACATAAAATATGTGTGTGTGTTTTTATATGTAAACAGATTAAGATGTTTTTTCCATTCATCACTTCTAAAAATCTTTGTTTCCTGATGCTCATTTTGACAGAAATAAACAGCTATTTACCATCCCATCAGAGGGACAGTTCTCTGACCTCATTTCCCCTGGCACATATATACATTACTGTTAATGTAAACGGCCAAATAAAAGTTCCTACTGTACAAGACCATGTACTCAGTTCCCTATGGTAATACCCCAAGAAAAACAAAATGCATACAAAATATTTTCTGTATTGTTCTTTGAGTTATTGAAAGGTACTAAAACACTGCAGTATTGCACAGTGAATAAAAACCTAGAGAAATAAAAAATAACTGCTTGAAATTTTATTTTATACATTAAAAAAAAAGGTATTTAATTGCAATAATATTTAAATTCTTACAATAAGCAGAAAACAAACACCTAGTGAATTTTAAGTGGATAATGCAATATCTGATAATCAGTCTTTTTGTCTCTGGATGTAAACAGTCTTAACAAATCCCAGACAAAATCTCAACAGTTTGGGGTTTTTTTCTGTAGTTGGTTAAAAATTATACTTGATATTTTTGAAAAGAGAAAGGATGTTTCTTTCTCATAACTAACTACATTGAAATATTAACTTCTTCGGGCTTTTCCTCAGGAAAAAGCAGGTTTGCATCCTCTAAGTTAATTAAGAAACCTCCTTCCTTGAATGTCTCACTCTTTGTGTCTCACTCAAATCACAACACTCTTTAATTATGTTAATGTGTGCTGATTCATATGAAATTGGAGTTCACCTTAGTTCATCCAGCAGTTTTTTAGTTAATAACATTTAAGGTTTTGGGTTTTGTCTTTTTGTCTATTTTGTGTGTGACAAATGGTGATATATAACTATGAAGTAGGAGTTCATTTTATAAGAGTGAGGGCAAAATGTGGTGAAGTCACAGTAATTCGTGGTTTTCCTAGCACAATTGATCACTGTATGATGTCAGTGGCAGCATTCAGTAAATCCTGCAACAGCTTCATAAGCCGCAATGCTTTCATTTGCAGCCGTTTTGAACACATCCTTCAATACTGAAAAGTGGAAAGGACTTTTCTTTAACAATTTCACTTTTATTAATAGTCCCATGAATGTAAAGTCCTAGACACTTTCTGTTTTCACATGCTCTAGGAGGTTTCCAAAGAAAGAGAAAAAAAATCTGAAGTTGGGTCTGTACCATATTCATCCATACAGACTTGTTCTCTTCCTGAAATGTCACTTAGGTATTTATCTTATTAATCATTAAATAGTGACTTCTATTCTGTATCCAAGAACAAATAATTTGAAGGCCCTATACTGTCTACAGTGTAGTTGGCTAAGTTTGTACATCATCCAAGACTGGATGCATCTGTGACTTTAATGGGGAGGTAAAGGGGAAAGATTTATGGCAGTGCAGTTCTTTGCTTTATTGTAAGATGAGTTATTTCTTTGGACAACATGAGTATACCTATTCCTATAGCACACACATACATGTATACAGAAAGTTTCTTTCTGTAAACCTGTACCTACATATAACCACAACAGATGCAATCTAGTTTACAAAGTGGTGGCAGCCACACTGGTTGGGTTTGTTGTGTCCTCACTGGAAGCTAGGGTTTAGTATTGGACTGCCTTCCATTAAGTGATTTAATAAGCTAATTATGTTGTAGAGAAAAAAATTTCCAGAACTATGCCCATACAACCAATTTCTCCAGAGTTTCTTCCCATCAGCACTCTGTCTAGTTAAACATTTTCTGAATTGTTGGCAATTTTGCACCTCTTCTGGACAGATTATCTACAAAAGGAGCATAATGGCATAGTTGTGCAGATTTTACAGGTAGGTGTGGATACAAATGCAGGTAGACAGCATGTTAGGTGTTGCTCCCTAAATGGTGTACTGACACCACAGTGGAGCATTTGAAAAAAGCAGTTTAATTTGACTGGACTTGCCATAATGAGTCAGACATACCAAAAGAGACTTTGTGATTATATTGAGGACCCCATGGAGACCTTTCAGTTATAAAGACACCTACTTAATTTTGTAATATCCAAATAAAAGAGTAGATGAGGACCTGCCTTGCCTAACACCATTTGCATAGCCATTTATTGCTATGAGGGTTTGGCTGGAGAGGAGGATTTCTGCGAGCACCAACAGGTGCAATCACATGCTGGATAGAAGATAAACACAAATTTTAAGCATTGTCAGAGAGGAAAATCTTTTTCACAAAAGAGCCAGCATTTACAATATTATGTATGCTGCCTGTCTAAACCTACGGTCACTTGGCACTGTACACCCAGCAGTACTGGCCAAGTCATTTAGATGGCACATGTGTTCAGATGGCACAGCTCCACCCAAGCTCAGAATCAGCCAAGAGATCATCCATCAAGTGGCACTGTAGATAGTAGGTTTTCAAGCCAAAAAGAACTTCACAAACAGCTGTCTGTATCACATACCTATGACTAAAATTATAGGTGATTGATAATCTAGGATTTGCTTGGATTCTTTTTCAGAAGAAAACTTCTCTGTAAATGTATATACCTTGACCTTGCAGTGCCAAGCTTGGGTGTGTCAAGAGAAAGAATTAGAGTCTAATTTTGGGGTAGCCGAGGAATAAGAATCATCCCTTTTTCCTAGAACAGATGACAGATGATTTCTGCTGAAAACTTCCCCATTACTCCCTGTCAAAAGAAATTAGTAAGAATATGAGCTGTGTAAAATTATTTTAGGAGTTGGAGTAGCGGAGCTTTTTGTAGGCCTTAAATATCCAGGGTATTGCTGGTAATACAATCAGGGAGATCAACATTTCAGCAGTAGAATTCATGCTCATGGCATCCACACTCATCTCTGAGAAAGAAAATCTTTAAAATACACCCTGGTGAGTAGCCTTTGCTGTTCAACCCAGAGTTCTAACTCTTTGTCCTTTCAGGAGTTGTTTTGTGCCTCATTCTGAGGAGAAAGTTAGCAGATCTGCATGGACTTCAGTGAAAGCACCTTGATGTTTTAACAGGCTGGTGGGAGAGGGAAAAGAAATTAATGTAACTGTACTCACTCTGTGATCAAGTGGGGAGCTTACCCATCAACCTCTCTACAGATTGCACTTTTTTTCTGAAGAACACAAGCACCAGGAAAATTTGATCTGGCTACTTTGAAAAAAAAACTAAGATTAAAAGATGGAATCAGAAACCAAAACACAAAATATACCAGTAGTAATATAGATAGATCACAGCTACAGGAAAGTGGATTATGGGAAATAACTTCTCTTTATGAAGCAAAGATGTTCGTCGCTGGACACCTCCTTGCACAGTTCCCAGGCAAGCCATTTCACACAGTATCTCCTCAATCACATGGGGTCCTTTGCAACTTTCTTATTTCAACAGGAAGGGAAGAAGGTTATCAGGAGTAGTCAGCATGGATTTACCAAGGGGTAATCATGCTTGACTAACCTGATAACATTCTATGATGCCATAACTGAATGGGTAGATTCAGGAAGACCGGTGGGTGTAGTCTACCTTAACCTTAGCAAGGCCTTTGACACCATCTTCCATGACATCCTAGTGAGCAAGCTCAGGAAGTATGAGATGGAAGAGCAGACAGGAACTGGTTACAAGATAGAGTTCAAAGAGTGGTGATCAATGGTGCCAGGTCCAGCTGGAGAGCTGTAACCAGTGGAGTCCCCCAGGGATAAGTGCTGGGTCCAGTGATGTTCAACATCTTCATTAATGACACTGATGATGGGGCAGAGTCTGCTCAGCAAGTTTGCTGATGACACCAAACTGGGAGGCTTGCCTGATACAGCTGAAGTCATCCAGCAAGACTTGGAGTCCGACTGGAGAGCTGGGCACAGAGGAACCAAATGAGGTTCAACAAGGACAAGTGCAGAGTCCTGCATCTAGGGAGGAATAATAAACTGCACCAGTACAGGCTGGGAGGTGATCTGCTGGAGAGCAGCCCTGTGGAGAAGGTCCTGGTGGATAACAAGTTATCCATGGGACAGCAATGTGCCAAGAAGGCCAATGGGATCCTGGGGTGTTTTAGAAAGTTCATGTCCAGCAGATTAAAGGAGATTCTCCTTCACCTCTACTCTGCCCTGGTGAGACCCCATCTTGAATACTGCATTCAGTTTTGGACTCCCCAGTTAAAGAGGGACAGGGATCTGCTGGAGAAGGCCCAGCAGAGGGCTACAAGGATGATTATAGGACTGGAGCACTGCCTGATGAGGGACCTGGGACTTTTTAGTTGGGAGAAGACTGAGAGGTGATTTAATAAATGTTTATACATTTCTCAGGGCTGAGTGTCAGGAGTGGGGGGTCAGGCTCTTCTCACTTGCTCCCTGTGATAGGACAAGAAGCAATGGATGTAAGCTGCAGCATGAGAGGTTCCACCTCAACACAAAGGGGAACTTCTTTACTGTAAAGGTCACAGAACACTGGAACAGGCTCCCCAGAGAGTCTGTGGAGTCTCCTTCTCTGGACAGACTTTCAAGGCCCACCTGGATGCATTCCTCTGTGACCTGAGCTACATTGTATGGTCCTGCTCTGGCAGGGGTGTTGGACTCAATGACCTCTTTGGGTCCCTTCCAAACCCCTGACATCCTGTGATCCTGTGATCCTGTGGTCAGATGCAAATACCACTGTCTGATATAACAACCATGAAACAGAAAGTAGATGATAAATGAGATGTAACTGACAGAGATTAGAATTGTGGGAATCCAAATCTAGCCAAAATCGATTGACTGAAACTGGAAGCTTCAAGCACAGAAATTGGGTAGTGTTTAGGCAGCTGAGTTATGACACCAAATGGAGTTTGATCTCATTGGAATATATTCCTTAATATCTGTTTTATTATTGATTACGGTGTAGTAAGTAATAGGAAATCTTTGTATGTGAATGGGCTCAAATTCTAAATTTCAACTGATTCATGGAGTTCCAGTTAGTATTTCATAGCTCTTTAGATGTTCTGGGTAGCATACAGTGATCCAAAACGAGGCTCAACCATACCACCAATGTAGGTCCCCTGGCTCATGTAGATGATAAACTTATTGAATACCCTGATTTAATCCATAATCAGAATATAGGAATTAGGCTGTTTTCCTTTCAGGTTTTCAGGGGGGTTATGCAAACGCTTCCACAATTTTCTGTGTTCCCATGATTTTTTTTTTTTAATATATCAGAAGGATTTTTAAAGGCACTGTTCAGAATATCACATAGATACAAAAATATAGTTTCATTATTTCATTTACTTAAATATTTGGTCAGTTCAGAAGTGATAGGGTAAATAACTGTGGGAAGGAACAGGGGAAAAAAATTCTTATTTCTGTTAAAAAATTACAAACATCAAAGTGGAAATAACAGACTGTGTGCTAGGCTTAGAGTTTTCACTTCAGAAGAGCACATTTGAAGTGAACTTTGTTATTGTTCCCACTCACTGCACTTTAATTCACATCATGGCATGATCTCAGGGCACATCAGCTGGCCTTTTCTCATGAAGAAATTAAACTGAATGATGAGGTCCAGGAGCTTATATCATGTACCCGTTCTGCTAATGAGTGCTCAGCCCCACAAGACAGCCTAAAGCTGGTCTGAAATAAAGCCCCTGGAACATTAATAGGGCTGTCCATACCAGCTGTTGGACTTTTCAAATCCATTAGTTTGCTTTAATAAAGAAGGCTGCTCTGAAAACAGAGGAAAAGGTACAAAGAATTATGAGTTTGAACTTATCCTGGTGGCTTAAAATGATAATTTAAAATTTGGGGTTAGTTACTGTGATTTAATTCTACAGAAAACAGCGCTGTGTTGTGTGATTTTTTTTTACTGGAAACATCCCTATGACAGTCCTTAGGAGGCAGTTTGGATTTCAGGAGTTGTCTTCTATTTGCATCAAGATGGTGGGAGATTCCCCACCTCCTTCTTCAATTTTTACAAAATTATTCAAAAGCTGATTTGGGATAAGGGTTGGGTAGCCTGCTAATTAAAAAGCAAGGACCATTTTTGGTTCAGAGAGTTTTCTTTCCAGCAAGGGACACTTTAATGTCTGGTCAAATGTACTAACCATCCATTCCTTGCCTTAGGCCTTCAAACTAGTTTATAAGTCTGTAACTATTCAGTAGTCAGAAGGCATTTGCCACATTATCCAGTGCATGCAAAATCAGAGAACTCCTGCTCTGCCACTAGAACTGCAAAATAAATAAATTACAAAAACAGCTCACAGTCCTAAAAGAAGTCTGTCTCCTGTGAATGTGAAGTGGCAGCATCTGTGATAAAAAGTGTGTTTATCTCCATTTGGTCCATATATATAATTAATTGTGAGAGATGTTCAATTTTGCTCGTGATTTGATCCATTCAGCAAGAATGCATTTCTCACAGTCCCTCACACATTGCCAACTTACAGAGATTTTCTCTTTTTTGCTTTCAGTGCTGTAGATTAAAAAAATTATCCATTCGCATCTTGCTTGTGAGTTCAAACCAGAGCTCCCATGCTGCTGATGTCTGTAAACTGGTTCAGATTTAGTGCCCTGTCTTTTACCATCGCTTACTATGCAACTAGGTTATTTTCTGTGAATGAGAAAGTGATAGCATGCAGTCTTTCTATTTAATTGCATAAAGCCACTCTCACTCTGACCTCAGCATTTCTCATGGCCAGTGTCAACAACTATATAATCATAGAGGGATAGATGAGAAAAATGAAGAACATTATATTAAAAATCACCTACCATTTAATGTGTTCATTTAGCTTCCTAGATTTTATTTAGCAGAGCATTTAAAAAGATATTTTCAAAGAGCCTCAGCAAAAATAAGTGGAGATATTTATTCAAGAAGATTTTTTTATTTGAAAGTAGCTGCTTATTTGGTACAGAACTGAAATAGATTCTTCCCCACTTGTCAGATAAGAAAAAAAATTAGTAAATGTTTCAGTTATTAATTATCTACAGTAATATTTGCTGAATAAATATTAATTTTTATTAATTATGTATCCAAGATCCAAGAATGCTTTACCAGCTGTAGTTTCAATTCCCAGCTGATGTAAATTAGCTTTGCTTCACCAAAAGCAGAATATCTATATCACTTTACACCAGACTAAAATCTGGCTCCAGAAATCCAGGGCAACATTGAGATTTCAGAACTGCTGATCATTGTAGACCTCTCCATATTAAAATATTTTAAATATTTATATCATTCCAGAAACCCCAGAAAGGGCCTTGGTTTTTTTCTGCAATAAAGATCTCAAAGCCATATGGGTTTGAGACCTCAATACCAACTGAAGGCTGAACCCTGCAGATACTTGAAGGTCATGGGGTAGTGTGTTACAGTAAAGACAGTGTCTCCTGCTGTAGTGTCCCAAATGCCTGTTGTAGGTTAGGGATTAATCTGTTATACCATGGAGATTAAGTCCTCCAGAGGTGGTAGAGGTGGTGGAAAGTCTCAAGGGGGATATTATCTTATTCCATATCCTGTCTTATCATAGAATGGTTTAGGTTGGAAGAGACCTCAAANACTTTACACCAGACTAAAATCTGGCTCCAGAAATCCAGGGCAACATTGAGATTTCAGAACTGCTGATCATTGTAGACCTCTCCATATTAAAATATTTTAAATATTTATATCATTCCAGAAACCCCAGAAAGGGCCTTGGTTTTTTTCTGCAATAAAGATCTCAAAGCCATATGGGTTTGAGACCTCAATACCAACTGAAGGCTGAACCCTGCAGATACTTGAAGGTCATGGGGTAGTGTGTTACAGTAAAGACAGTGTCTCCTGCTGTAGTGTCCCAAATGCCTGTTGTAGGTTAGGGATTAATCTGTTATACCATGGAGATTAAGTCCTCCAGAGGTGGTAGAGGTGGTGGAAAGTCTCAAGGGGGATATTATCTTATTCCATATCCTGTCTTATCATAGAATGGTTTAGGTTGGAAGAGACCTCAAAGATCATCTAGTTCCAACCCCCCACCATAGGCAGGGACACCTCCCCTAGAAGAGGTGCCCCAAGGCCTCGTCCAAACTGGCCTTCAACACCTCCAGTGAGGGAGCAGCCACAACCTCCCTGGGCAACCTGTTCCAGTGTTTCCCCAGCCTCACTGTAAAGAACTTCCTCCTAACATCCCGTTGAAATCCCCCCCTGCCAGTTTAAACCCATTACCCCTAGTTCTGTCATTACAAGACCTTGTGAATAGTCCCTCCCCAGCCTTCCTGTAGGTGCCTTTCAGATACCAGAAGGCTACTATAAGGTCTTCTCCAAGACTTCTCTTCTCCAGGCTGAATAGCCGAAACTCTCAGCCTGTCCTCATAGCAGAGGTTTTCCACTCCAGCCCTATATAAGGAGCTGTCCTTCCTGACAGCTCTCTCTTGCCTCTTGGCTTTCACCTTTGGTTGCTGTGTGGGAGGGAGTCTTTGCCAGCGGGAAATTCATTTTTCCTTCATAGTGAGACCCTACTCTTCAAGACCTTAGTCTGCGGTGGAGCAGGCCATTGCTGGTGTTATATACCCTTTTTCAAATAGTATCTTTTGTACTTGGTTTACTTTTGTAAATATTATTTCTATTTAACTTCCAATTCTGTGCAAATTTGTTATTTACTTCCCTTGGGTAAAGTCTGCATTCTGTCCAGAGCTGTTCCAGCTCAAGCCTGGACAATGCCCAAATGCACCTTTGCACCTACCAGTTTCCCTTCACTCACTCAAAAGTGCCAGACCACCACCTTAAGAAAGATTTGTCAATTCACTTAACTTAAAACCAATATCAGCTTGTGAGTCCGATAGTCACAACTGAAAGATCTGTGCAAATACTGACTAGTCAAAGATCCTGATTTTGTCATTTCTTCTGTGACTTATCACTGAAAATGTAATTTGGATTTCTCCACAGAGAAAGATTGTCATTCTTATTTTACCTGTTTGGTAGCTTCTGCCTTAGAGGCAAAAAGGAAAACTGAGCTGTAAATAACTTTCTAAAGGTTATATGTCTTAAACAACAAATGTGTAGAATCATATAGAGCTCTCTCTGACAGTAAGACAAACTGCAAAACTGAAACAAGTCTGATTTTTTTTTTTTTACTTTTCCTTTTCTGGTGCTTGTTCAGCCTTCGTGGCTCAAAAGTGAGTTGTAGAGTGCCTTGAGAAATGTCAAAACATGGCTACTGATGAAATGTCACCATGGCTTTGTCACAGTGCTTTGTAGAGACAATTTTGTTGTACTAGTAAGAAACTGCAAATTGAATCTAAAAGAGGCAAAATCCTCAGTAAAATTTTGGAGTCATAACAGCCCTGTTCCTTCTGCTTCCTGTCACTAAGTCTAATCAATGTGATTTAAGTCAAATGTAGGAGAAGAAAACAAATAATATCTATTTAGACATTGCAAAGTGCTGGAGCAGCTTGCTCATTTCTAAGAAGATGCTGTGGGTAGTAGATAGTTAGGCTACTGTTTGTGGAAAATAAGACTCCTATCACCCTGGTAACATTCCAGGATCTCAAAGACTGTAGGAAGTACAGCTAGATAACATCTTACTAACAAATGTCTTAGTGCTGAAAAGTTGTTTTAATTTTTTTTTTTTTACTTTACTAAGTAAAGTTTCAGTCTTCCTTTCTCACAAAGATGATGAAAATTAAAGGATATTTCTAAGTTTTGAAAGACATTATCAGAAGTTTCCAATAGTTAGGTAGACTCCCAGGGCTTGTGAATTGGTGATGCTGTTTATCACCTGGGTTTCTGAGTGCTTGGCACACTGTAGAGCTAAGTGCTGTTCTTTCTAGTAGAATGATAATGCACATATAATTTTTTTTAACTTAGTAATAAGAAAAAAATATTTCTTATTTTGCTATAAAGCATTCAAGGTAACAGTGAAGGTAGTAATTTTCCATATGATAGCTCTCCATGTGTCAGATAATGATTTTGCAGTCTTTGAAATCCTGACTCAAAATTGCTCTATATGTTTTTATTATTATCATTTTTTCCAAGGAGCTTTACAAAGGAAAGACAACAAGAGCACACTACTCTCATTGCGTGGGCGTGTGGTTGCCTCTGTATAACAGACTCCCTAATGTTCTTGGCTGTAATGTGTAGCATTGCACATGTAGAGCTCTGGATTTCTGAACTCCATTTTCAGGCTCAATAATAGCCTTTCATTCAGCCAAAGGATTTGCACCTAATTATAGAGCTGTGTGCTTTTTGTTCTGTTGTCTGGTCAGAAAGTATCCTGGGCATCTTGATGCTGTCACTCAGGGCACAGAACCAGTGCATATCAATATCCTTTTGAAAGGTTTTGATTTTTCTAAGTATAGAGCTGTAGTTTTTAAAGAATGTCTCCTATAGGTTTACTAAGAATAGTGGTAGGCAATTGCCAAGGCAGTAACACTGGAATAATTATTTTTTGGGAATTTGCTGGTATTTACTTTGTATCTTCAATACTATTTTTTGGGAATGCATGGGAAAGGAAGCAGAGAATTGTTTTGGTTGTCTTTTATCCCATAATTTGCCTGACATTATCTCTCTTGAAAACTAAACTTTAATTTGTTGAATGCAGTTTATAGCTTAACATAAAAATTTGTCTTTCTGCAGCAGTTTCGGTTTTAACCTGTTTTGAAAGGAGCTTTTAACATTAAGCAGTAATAAAAAAAATGAATACAATACTTAGTTTGAAACTGTTAATGTCATTATTCTATTTCTGTCTCACTCTGACCTTAAGTGTGGTGTTGCTACCAATTTACACCTACATTCAGATTTAGGCAGTTATTTCATGCAATAAAATTTATCCATATAAATCCATATAAAAAATGGTAACAGCAACAACAAAAATACAAGAGAGAAGATAGCAGATGGAGATAGAGAAGTGAGGGTATGCAGGGTATAATAACACAGGACAACAAGCAGGAGCCTGAGCAGATGAGTATCCTATTGTTCTCAAATATTTTTGTAGGTAGGCATTAAAGCAAACAGATGCTTCATTGTCAAAGATGTGAAACTGAAGACAGAAATCATGTGGCTATTTATAGGGAGCTTTTTTGTACTGGAAGGTCACTAAGGTAGGAAGCAATAATACAATTAAATAATTGAGACTGACATTATTACAGTGGGCCGATAAGAATAGGAATCAGTATTTTGTGCTGGTGAGTGATAAATAGTATGTAAAGAAACAAAAGTCTGTGAAAGGGATGACAAGAAGTTTTTGCTGAATTAGTAAAGAATAAAACAATGAAGAAGAACGCATAAGGAGAATGGCACCACTGGTTAGTTAAATGATCTCTGCAGCTGCAATCTGAATGGGAACGAGAAAAGAGGATAATGTATTAATCAGAACATAATCCAACACTTTAAACATAACTTTATGTTATGGGTAGGAATACATGAAGAGAACTGGAGATACAGAAGAAATTTAATATGGATGGCAGAGGCGAGTATGGAGTAGAGAAGTCTATGAATTGTCAAGTACAGATTAAATCAACTCAAAATGTATTATCCAAAAATAAGAAACTGGAATTAAAGATAAATCCTTAGAGCTCTTACATACACACACAAACACACACACATGCACCCTTCAAAAAAAAACAACCCTACCCAAAAGTGGAAAAAAAATAGGTTGCTCCAGAGGTTGCTTAAGCTGAAAGAGTAAAGTGAGTTTTTTGAGAGATCATGAAGTGGACAGAGTTTGAGAACAGTAGTTCTGAGAAGAGTCATCAAAATCTAAAGCCCAACAGGCCTAAGGAAATGACTAAGGAAAAAGAAAAAATATTATGACAGCAATCAAGAGGAGGACTAGGGTGAGGATTTAATGAAGGGTCTGAAGAGAACAGTAGGTGAGAAATACCTTGGTTTGACATGGAAAGAGAATGGAGTTGTATGATGACAAAAATGAAGGGAAAGTACATTGCATTTTTTTACAATGAGAGGAAGCTGAATGGACAGCTTTTCTGTAGGAGAAAATCTCGGAACTATCATCACAGTATTATTGCTGATAGCAATCCAGCAGATGTTTAAGAAAAATAATAGAAGCATTAATAATTGGCAATATATTCTTGCAGGATTAAGACGTGATTTCTTATGTGATGACACAAAGAGATAAAACACATTAATCTTCTTACTACTTATGGTAATATAACTATGTCGTGCTTTGTGCACTGCCATGCTAATAGAGATGCCAAGCACATGTCAATATATCTACATCTTGTTTCACATATGTCTATCACATAGATACTTCATTTTATATTACTGATGGTTATCTAAGAGACTCAAGGTGACTGAACTAGCTTAATCATCAAAATAAGGCAATTTGACATGCAGAAGTGATAGTAATAAGTGACTATAAGTCAAGTACCAGTAGAAATATGTAACAGAGGAAATGTAAAAAGGAGTATTTAAATACAGTATGAAATAGTAAGTGAGCATTAACAGGCTGATAATGATCGAGTCCTCACAGAAAGGTTTGGGAAATGGTACATTTTGGAATTTACACATGAACAACAAAAAAAGAAAATAAATTCATTGTTCGTAGCAACGCTGATCTACTTGAATAATCTATTTATAGTCAGCTTCTAACTGTTGTTGAGGATTATTTCTTTTCATGTGAACCTGAGAGCACTCTTACTTGTTGTCTCTATTTGCTTCTTTTTAATTATGTGGGATCAGAGCCCCAGGAAGCAAGGGTACAGGAGTGACAAGAACAAGTCTTTGGTTTCAGGTGTTGTGTTCCTGAAAATAATTGATTCAGGGCAATAGGCTGGCTTCTGTGCAAGACAGTTAGCTTAGCAAGACTGACATTGCCTATAAGTGATGTGTATTAACCTGTCAAAGTGGATCAGAAGTCTATGTGACAGAAGCGTGAAAGGTTTTAAAAGCACAAAGACAGTACTACATCTCTGACCATTTCCTCCAGTGGAAATAGAGATGATTTGTCTTGGAACCCTATTGAAGCAGGGAAAGTCCTGACTATTTCATCAAAACTGAATCACTCAGCTTTAAAGAAAGGGGATGCAAGAGTGAATACCACTGCACTGAAAGTATTTCTTCTTAGCAAATATTTGTAGGCTTTTCTACATTTCATGCATCTAAGGAAGAAGTTCTTTACAATGAGAGTGGTAAAATACTGGAACAGGTTGAGGCCCAGTCCCTAGAGACATTCAAGATCAAACTTGATGTGGCCCTTAGCAGCCTGGTGTAGTTGGAGGTGTCACTGATCACTGCAGGAGTATTGTCCAAGGTGATCTTTGAGGGTCCTTTCCAACCTGATGCAATCTGTGAATCTGTGAACCTTCCACAAAGTCTCTGTTAATTTGTTGCAGAGGCAAACACTTAAATCAGGAACCTTGATCCTTCAGGAGATGCTGAGGAATTCACACTATAGAGGTGAACATATAAGTCTAAGCACAGGATTAGTACATTAAGGCAGAATGAGGCCATGTGCATGCCTGTACAGCAGCTCAGCAATTCTTAGTGAAGGAAGTTGAATAGGACCTTTGATTAAGTGCAGAAAGATAAACTCACCATTAAGTGTAGTCATGCTCCACCAATATAAATAATAAATGTATTTCAGAATTTCTGAGGATTCCCTTCTGAATTATGCAGCTGCTTTCCCATGCTTTTGTCAATGTGTTCCATGTAATTTACCTCTGAGTAGAAGGTCTAATACTAAAATTTATGCAGAACATAAATGGTACATAGGTCTTGTGCTAGCCCCGTCCATAAGCAGCAGATGTTGCTTTGAGATGGGGAGTGAAGGCAGTTTGCATTTCATAATTACATATTTTTTTGCTTTCCTTGTCAAATTGGTTTGATACTGGAATGATGCTACCTCCTGTGAGGATAAAAGCTGAATCAGCCAAACTAAGATAGGAATTGAACTTGACTTTAGCATGTAGGGCTGAAGAAAGCTATTTAGTTGTATGTAGATGGAAGTACAGTACTCCAATGCTGAGGCTAACCAACACCCTCCTTCAGGTTTCAATAGCATACACATTGTCATCATTTGATATGACATACCTTAGTGCTTCTTTAGTACACTCTGCTGCATTATCTTACTGTTTCAAGAACATTTTCCTTTGGGGCTTATAGGAATCTGTTTTCTTTTTCACTGCTGACCTCTAATGATAGATGTGTCTGAGCTTACATGACAAATATTTTCAAGTCCCACATAAGTTTGTAAACTGTATTTGTAGGGTTTTTCATTACTTTCTTCTCAGATCACAAAAAGGATTTTAATATAAATAGATAGGCTTTTATGGAAGCATTGTTTGATACTTATTACCATACATGATTTCTTTTTCATACCGCAGTTAGAGCTAGCTGCCTGGGGATAGAATGAATATAGCTACACATTCTTGGTCCATTTTGACAGCTACACCAGAGAAAGAATAAAATTGCATACCCACCATATTTCTTCAGAATCCACAAACACTAAACTGCATTGTCTAAACCATTGTTATTTTCAGATTATTACCATATTTAATCAAATAATTTATTATTTTAAAGTCAGAAATTCATATTAGTCCTTTTTTCTGTGCTTCTATAACTTTTAAATCTTGAATGTGTTGATCAAGAGAGGGACATTATTAAAGAGTAAATGCAGTGTGTTTTTGAAGACAAAGGCCATGGTGTAAAGGTTTTGGGTTGTACTACTACAAGAGTCTATATGCAGTGCTGACAAACAGCTCAGGGACATACTTTCTCTTGAGTGTCTAAAAGAGTCACTAAAATAAAAATGGTGGCACAAGAAATCATATACTATTATAATAGTAGGTATTTGTCAATAAATTCTTGGTGCTATTTGTCACTGTGGCATATAGATATATTTGCCACCTATTTTAGATGGCCTGCCCCCAGCCTGTATGTTAAAGCAATACCACTGGGAACTGTAGCATAGCAAAAAAGTTATTTGAGAGAAGTGGAAATAAAAAGCAGATATTTAGTATCCCCGACAGCACTTAACTGCAGGAGTGCCTTCTACTGAGAAATATTCATTCACATATCCCTGAAATATAAATGTGGAAAGAGATGTTCAATTTCAGGTGCCCAAATTCAGAAATATATCCTTAGATAACCTATGTGTCATTTAATTTGTCTTTTAAGTAGAGCTTAAAGGACTACTGAGTTTGTGATGATGTTTTTTCTTAGGATCTTTATGTATTACACTCTTTTAAATACATGTGTATCAGCAAAATTATTTTCAAATGTTTTAGTGCTACTTATTCTAAATGCTATGAATCATGAAACAGCAATCTTAAAACCTTGCTGGAAAGTAGCTGTGGATATGTGGGGGGAAAAAATTAGTCAAAAAATTAAAGCTGTAAGACTTAGATAATTTCTTAAAGCTTAGAGGGCATTCAACATTCACCCATCATATCATCAGTAGGGTATGTCACCAATGAAAAAGTACAATCTTATTATAAAATGTGCTGCCCAAGTGTATAAGATGAGTTTAGGACATGGTCTGATCTAAAAGGTATAAAAGTTATCAACAGTCTTTGTATTGCCTTAAATGTCTAAGAGCATTTATTATTAGCAGAATGTAATGTTGAAGAGACTGAAGTATCAATAATTGTTTTTTCCCTTGCCCAGTATGGTGAGTTTAACATGGTTTATACTTCATCTGTCACCTTCAGTTTCTTCTGTTAGATAAGCAATCTACAAGAAGAAAAGCTGTGGCTGCTACTATTAATTTCAGACAGGATTGCCACAGCATGTCATCACTGTCCATGAGGATATAGCCTTCAGCTCTGAGCTCAAGATCATGCAGTTCCTCAGCAGTGGCCCATAATGTAAGAGTGGGTACCTTTCCCATTCAGTCCCCACACTCTCAAGGAGTTGCTTTCCACTCCTGGATGCATTGCCCCAAATTTCATATTCACATATGTAATTTATTTTCTTCTGAGTGTCTTGTTTGTATACCTAAAACCTAGAATCCTAAGGTATTTAGGTTATTATATTTTCCCATAGTTGTGAATATATAAATTCATCTGACTCAATCTATCTTATAAGTGGAGCAAATGAGAGAAACATAATAGACATTCATATCTGCTTACTACATCCACTAGGGAATACTTCAAAATACACATTTGGAAATGTATTTTTAATTTGTATCTTTAAGTCAGTCTGGAGCATTGCAGTCAGAAAATAATACATCAAGTATTATATTTTCACAGGCATTGTCCATCTGCTGTTCCCTGAAAAACAAGCTATAACAAAAAGGAACACGTGTCTATCTTTTCAAACGCAATATAGGAGGAGTTTAGCCTTGAGTTCACTCTTCTATCTCATCCTCACAGTTCCTGATCTCCCAGAACTTTTTCCTTCTAGTCATTCCTCTCTGCTCCTCCTTTTTTACAGCTTTTCTGAAAATGCAGCTTATCCAAGGGTGCCCTTTCCATGTCACAGTATTCTTAAATAAGTGTTGATTATTTGAGGTGAGCATTAGATGTGCCATTGCACAGTACACCCATCTTTAAAATTACTTCAGCATTGTTGCTGTACCTTCATAAAGAAACACTACTTGACCTGATCACAGTATACATCTCCAAAGAAAAGTAAAGGCCAACCTCTACTGGAAACCAAAGAGTTGAAAAAGAAAATTTTAAAAGTGGATGAGATTCTCAAGGAAGGAGCTGACTACACAGTAAAGAACCAAAGGACAGTTAGAAATGGCATAGACCTGAAAAACAGAAAACTGCATTCTGCATTATCCATTAATTATAGCACACAAAATAAATTGTTGCTTTATTGCTTGTTAGTCACAAAATACTCTCACAGTGAAATAATGTTTCTTTTCCTTTTCTATGTCTTTATCAGAATTGCACTGTTTTATCTCTGTAATAGGCTGTTGTACAATACTGTTTTATTTCTGTGTGTAGTACCTAGACAAGCTAGATCACATCTGTGTAGATTCCAGCAGCAGAAAATGTTTAATTTCTCAGCTGTAATGCAATGGGTGCAATAGATTATTCTAGATAGAATAACATTATTCTTATCAAAGTGGTGGGATTGTATCATGAGAAAGCATTAGCTGAAAATAACTGAGTCCCTGCTACCACCAACAAGTATTTCTTTTGCTAGACTGTATAGAGATGTCAGATTTTTTAAAATATGTTATTGTGATAAAGAGACAAAGAAAACACTTTTCTACTTAGGCATTCTAAACAACTCAGGAAACACTGAAGGTATTTTATGTTGAGCTTGCAGTGCCACAGAGAGGCTGAATTTAAAAACAGAACCTAAACAAAATCGATATGTGACTCAAATACAATTCTTTGAAATTAAGTGGAATTATATATATATGTATGTATATACACACAGTACATTGACTTGGGTCAGGTTAAGCTTAAAATGCCAGTTTAAGTATCCTCAGATATAGCAGAACTTCATTAATTCTCAGTTAATCCATCAGCAGTACTGACCTCTCAAGGTAATTTCCAAGCCCTAAGGGTTTTCCCATAGACTTTCCCATTAAGGAAGCTCTGAAAACAGAGCTGCAGAATATGAGAATTTTGGTAGTCTGGGAGATTCTTCCTCTTCTTTACACTCTTGATCTCAGCATATGTATGTATGAATTTGTGGATACAGTTTTGAAACTATATGGGCACAGAATTCTTAAACAAGGGAGGAGGTCTCTAGGGAAAGCTGCAAGTTCTGCTAGTAGCAGTTGCAGTCTTTGCATACCCATTCAATCTTTTAGTAAGAAAACAGACAGTGACTTCATGAGTAGGTCTTTTAACATACAAAGATTGGAGTGAAACCATTTCCATCAGCCTTTCTTGGGGAAAAAAGTTATGTGGTGAATGAAATAATCTTATTCCTTTGAGGAAGAAGACTACAAGAATGTGAATATCCTTGTGTCCTTGTGTCACCAGCTATACCTTAGAAAAAGAATAGAGTTAAGGAGGTTTACTCTGTTGTGTGTAAACCTCATGAGGTTTACTCTTACGTTAATCTGAGTAAATATATATGCATCTTAAAAATTAATTTCAAAATGTGTCTTTCAAATGAGAATTATCAGAATTATGCTAAAAAATATATTGGAAAAAAAATTGTAATTTTCACACAGACTGGAATAAAACCACCAATTTTTATTTTCATATTATCAGGATGCAATGATCAGATACAGCAATTCTTTCTTGAACTGAAATATTCTGATATTGTCAAGGCAAAATATGTGACTATCACAATGATCTGAGAATCCCACTGCCTACAGACACGTGGATTAGAGCTAAATGCTGTTGTCATATTATCACTGTATCATGCGATCACATTATCAGATTCTCAATCTATGTTAAAGGAGCAACCTTTTGCATGTCATATTATGCTTGAAGAGTACTACTCCATCACTAGTATTTAAAGGCAAGGCAAACACCGGTAGAAAAAAGCTAATGTCTTCTTTTTCTCTACTAGATTTGGCTTCTTAAGACAAGTTTGGAGGAAGCAAGAAACTTATATTGTGGAAGAGGTCTTTATGTGATGTAGGAAAGATGTGAGATTCACAGAAGGGCTCCTTTGTTTTTTACCTTTTAAGAGCTCTAGCAGTTGGTGGCTCTGATGACTAAATGTGGCATGAGTGTCAGCCTCACAATATTCTTAACTCTTTCAAAGAGAGTTGAGTGTTGTGGTGCACCTTCAAATTATGATAATTATTATAATGATTAATTATAGTGCATGCAGACCTTGTGGTTGGAAAAGTATTTGTTGGAAATTGAAACAGCCCTTCAGACATGGAAAAATATCTCTAGACAGTCATATGCAGCTATAGTTCAATGCACTTTAAAAAACCACTGTAAATTAAAAACCCTTCAAGGGTTCAAGTTAGAAGCATATTCTATCAAAATCAATGCCGAAAACCAGAACCATCTGGTGATATGGAGCACTCTCTGTTAGATATTAAAGTCAGCCAGAGTTACAGAGGGTCTGTCTACTCCACCCAAATTCTCTAGCTATATTTTCTGTCTGCATTTCTTATATATGCTGGTGAAAGATCGAAGCTTTTATCTTCTCCACATTATTGACATGTCAGATGCTAAAAACTTAATGCACCATTTCAGAAGAAAACAGATTGCTTTGAGAAAGTCTTAGCTGCTTTTAACATATTTGATTCAAAATGAGTGAGAAGAACAAAGTATCAATTCTCTATTGTGCTGGGACTGAAGTTCATGACTGAGGAATCGCTGCTTGATTCACCCATGCGTGACTGCAATGATTGCAAAGCATCACTCATGGTTTTAGCCCATGTCAAAACACTGAATTTGAAAGAGAGGAATTTGGAGCTACCATTAGTGACCCTTTAGAATGATGGATGAGTTTTACCACTTGCTGGGACCTGCAAAGCCTTTATGAAATTGAAAATATGCTATTAAAAAATCCCATACTCAGCTGGCAATAATTTGTTCAGCATCTTCACTAGAAGTGTCTTAGAGGGGGGAAAAAAAATGTAATAAACAAAACTTTCAAGACTTCAGTTAATCAATAGTTTAGATATGCAAACTTTCTCTAAAAGGTGCGGCTGTCTTTGCGGCCTTTGCAAGATTTAAAGTTCACAGTATGTCTGCTAAATTAATATCACCGGAGTCCACCATATACAGATTTGGAAAATTAAAAGGAACAGTGGCAAATTCTTCCTTAAATTTTTGGCAGGACACCTTTTTTACCTTTTCCTATACAGCAGAGAGATGTCATCAGCAAATCTGTCAGCCTGCAGAATGATATTCCTATGGAAGTAGTGGCAAATCTGGATCCATTTAGCTAGATAAATATTTCGAGTCAGTGTTTATGGCAGAGCTCTTTAGTTTTGTTTAGTTCATCCCATTTTTACTATAATTAAGAAATAATGATTAAATAGCTTGACTATATGGGAACATGTACATAACAGACCATGAAACAAAAAGGTATTTGAATGGATATTATTGTCCTTATGAAAGTCAGAGGACTGAATTCCTGATATTATGCAGCTTCACTGCACTCATTTTACCCTGTGTCTTCCTCTTTTCCTTGTCTGTGGAAAGGTTCACTTGGCAGGACATACAAATAAATCGCTTTAAGCCATGCTATAAAGAGAACTTTAGTAAATCCTGATACAGCTGAGAGAAAGATGTGAAATCGGTGTTCAATTCATTCTTCTGTGCCCACATGCATTTTTGGGCTGGCTAAAAGGAAAATAACAACTTCATCTTTCAACTACATGAGGCCAAAATAAAGAACAAGAGAGACCTCAAACTAGACCACTGGTATTTTGCAAAGAAAATATTCCAAAGTGTACCTGGAAACTNATTTTAGAATAGGTGGAAGGCGTCTTTGGCTTGCAACTCAGATTTAGAACACTTTAATTATTTTAGCAATAGCAAAATTAGATACCAGTTTTTCATACTGTAATGTCTTTTCCCAAAGTTACTTCCAGTATTGCATACATCTGTAGCAATACAGAACAACTTTAAGGAACACATTTTGGAATTATTTAGGTTCCTTTGAAGAAAAAAATTGGGACATTTTTCATGATAGAGACAGAGTACTACCTGTATTGCATATGTAAGCAGAAGCTTCCTTATAATATCAAGTTTAGTGTGGACATCTTAGTATATAGGACAGCACAGCAAGACTAAGATAATGATAATACTCTTAGACAAGCATTCAGATTTCTTAAAGAAAATCCTAGCTTGACATTGTACACAGAAAACTGTGAATTTAATAACATGAGATTGCAGTTTGGGGGACATCTTCTCTCAGTTGATGGCATCAAACCAAACCAAGGTAAGGTGGCTATAAATTAAAGATTCTCATATTCCTGACAACATTAGTGCTGTCAACTCTTTTCCTAGTATCCCACTGCTTCAGATGTATCAAGGACTCTCTAGCTGTCACTTCATCTCTCAGAGACTTAATTTAATAAGATGTTAAATTTAAATAGCATTGTAGGCAGCATCCAGTAGTTAAAAAAAACTGAGGAAAGCATTAATCTGTTCTATGCCTTCTGAATTTTTATTTCTTCCTAGAGAACAAACTGTTAGAGCACAAAAGTCCAATTGCATTAGTGTGGGGACCTCACATTCAGGCATTAGAGAGTAGCTATGTAAATATGTGTTTTCTCAAGGAGTACAGTCAGAATCTTGAAGTGTTTTTGTTGTTTGAACTCATAAAGTGACAAATGTGTGTGTTTAGTTGGAGATATGATCTCATCCAAACAAACCTCAGAATGGAGAATTTGGAAACTCAGATGCCACACATGAAAGTGGCTTGCAAATGAAACTTACTTTTGGGTCCTTCCATGTAGCCTGAAGTTACTCAAAACTAAAACAAGGTCTTTGTTTTGATTAATTTATTGGGTTTGATACTGGTCAAATTGCCATTGGTCTCAGTCATTTACGGTTCCAAGCAGGTTAATTGCTAGGCTGCAGTATTCACATTCTATTGTTTCAATATCAAGGGCATAACTTGGAAAATTAAAATGTTTGGCCTAAGGATTATGCTTCTCTGTTTAGGTATTGTTAAGTAATCTGCAATTAAAAACAAAAAAAAACCAAAAACCTGAAACAAATTATTTGGGCACATTTTGTGCAATAAATTTCAGCCACAGATTATTTTTACCTTTACCTTTTGTTAAAAATAAAGATTTTTTTTTTTATCTCACTTGCTTATAACTACATATAATTGTAATCCTTGAAATTCAGTTGATATGTACATATTTTTCCTTCAGAAGGCTTTTATTTCCTTTAAACAGGATTATTGTCTGTCTTGCATGCCACTCCAATTGATTAAAAGAGCAACTTGCCCTGCTTGATTACCTCTGCTTGCTATGTGGACCTTGCATATCAATGGGAGGAGGAAATCTGAGTTCCTGGATCACATTCTGGTTTTTAGCCAGCAGTGCTAGACAGCCACGCAAATTGCTAGCTACACAAATTAGCATAGATTGTAGACAACAATCAGCTACAGGATTTAGGTTAGTCTGGATTAAGATATGGAACAGGTTAATAAAGTACAGCAACACAGTCCCATTCTCAGTATCTTTCCCTCATGTGTGGGACTGTGATAGAGTCATAGCAAGCACTTTTAATAATTATATCTTATTTTGTATTGTGCTGTCCAATCCCAGACTAACAGTTTTGCCACTTTATTGAAATATGCTGTCATGGACTACCCTTATTGCATGTCGTATCTCAAGCAACAAAAATGCAAGCAAAATTGTTCTGAAACTGCATTGGTTCTGAGATACATGGCTTTTGATCATGGCTGAGTGTGATTATAAACTTACACAAATTCAGGAAAAAAGTTTCTTACTTCCTGGTAGATGAGTCCTGTTAGGTATATGTAAGCACTCATTACTTCTCATACTCATTGTTTCAACCACTGATTGTTTCGTACATGGCAGAGCCTCTAAAACAACAGAGCTGGAAAACACTTTCCAACATCCCTCTGCCAGTGCAGAATGCTCCCTACTGATCCCTGTATTTTGTTCAGGCTCCATTCAATGGGGCCCAGGCCAACCTCATGAAATGCAACAAGGCCAAGTGTAAGGTCCTGCACCTGGGTCGCTGCAATCCCAAGCACAAATACAGGCTGGGTGGCAAATGGCTGGAGAGCAGCTCTGAGGAAAAGGACCTGGGGGTCTGGGTGGATGAAAAGCTCAACACGAGCTGACAATGTGCACTTGCAGCCCAGGCAGCTACTGTGTGCTGGGCTGCATCAAGAGAAGCATTACCAGCAGGGCAAGGGAGGGGATTTTCCCCCTTTACTCTGCTCTTGTCAGGTGCCATCTGGAGTATTGTGTACAGTTCTGGAGCCCCCAGCACAGGAAGGACATGGAACCATTGGAGTGAGTCCACAGGAGCACCACAAAAATGGTCAGAGGGCTGGAGCACCTCTGCTATGAGGACAGGCTGAGAGAGTTGAGGCTATTCAGCCTGGAGAAGATTTGGAGGAGACTTTATAGTAGCCTTCCAATATCTGAAAGGGGCCTACAGGAAGGCTGGGGAGGGACTATTTACAAGGTCTTGTTATGCCAGGACAAGGGATAATGGGTTCAAACTGGCAGAGGAGAGATTTAAATGGGATGTTAGGAGGAAGTTCTTTACAGTGAGGATGGTGAAACACAGGCACAGGTTTCCCAGGGAGGTTGTGGATGCTCCCTCCCTGGAGGTATTCAAGGCCAGGTTGTATGAGGCCTTGAGTGACCTGTTCTAGGGAGGTGTCCCTGTCTATGGCAGAGGGTTGGAACTAGATGATCTTTGAGGTCCCTTCCAACATAAACCATTCTATGATTTTGTACTACTTAACGCTTACTTAAACAGTTGTGCTTGCAAAACCTTACAGAATAATTTGTCTTAGAAGGCAGGAACAAGTCTGATGGTTTTGGCCTGTGTAGGCCTGTGCTATGACTCTCTGATTCTTTGTGCTAAGCTCCCAGCCCTCAGGGCTTTGCTGGGTCCAAATCCTCCATTGTTTGCTCATCCATTCAACTCCTGGATCTGCAACCGGAGGAGGAGAGCAAGGGTTAAACCATCCTGGCAGGATTTATGCCCTACCAGGACACACATGCAAACTTTCCAGCCTTTTACTGACTTGGAAGAACTACAGAAATGTGTAATTGACATAAACATTTCTAAATAGATAGATTTAATAATACTTATTCAGAAGTTCTGAAAGAGATAGATAACAAATTCTAGAGTGTGTCAATGATCTTTCTACTAAATCTTTGAACACAAAGTTCTGGTAAACTGAAATAACAACAGTGATGAAGTGCTAGCAGTTGTTGCAGCATACAATACCTTTTCCCTATTAAAAATGTCAAGCAGGATGTCCCAGGTAACTCTACGCTGGTCAGCCTGACACCTATCCCTGGCAAGAACAATGAAGTGACAATGAAATGAAATTAATAAAGACTTAAAGGGCAAGACTGTAATCAATTTCAGACAGCATGACTTTATAAAGAAAAGATCTTGTCGACAAACTTGATTTAAAGCTCAGATGTAATGACATATTTGGTTGATGAATATAATTGGATGGAAATGATACACTATGATTTATTGCGAGGGGTTTGACTTTGTAACTTATGACATCCTAATGTACTGAATGGAGTCAACAAGCTGTTGCCAATGAGAAATTATCCTGTAAAGGAGTGGTTTTGTTGAACTTTCATAGACATTGGTACAAAGCCACATTTTAATCAGTGATCTGGAGGTGAATGGAAATGACCTATCATGGAACTTCTGGATGACACAAAGACTAGTGGGAACTATAAACAACAAAAAGATGTATTCATTCTCAACAACTGAGATCACAGACAAAATGCACGTAATATATGTGCACAGTTGCACAGCCACTTCCCAAATACAGGACTACATTTCAGAAAATTATGACAAGAATCATAAGGGCCACGCAACTACCCCTGCAATCTCAGCATGATACAACAAGAACTGCTGATCTTTAGATATAAGAGCAGGAATGTCATGACCTGGAGGAAGATCAGTGAAGAGTCACAGGATTTATTACAGAATCGAGAAAAAAAGCCTTAAAAACTGAGAACTGCTTCATTCATTTAAGTAAACAGAACAGACTGAAAGGTGATTGATCTTTCTGGGTAACATGCTAATGGATATTCTAATCCATCAGGGGAATTTAAAATCCAGTAATGCAAGAATTTAAGAAGAACTAGTATATGAAAAATTAAGCCAGATGAAACCAAATTGGGCTAGGATTGGAAGACCTTATACACTACTGCTTTTCATAAAACAGTCAATCAATTTTTTTCATAAATGATGCATATCCAGTACTGTTAGAGACAAAACACTGAGCTTAGCAAAGCAGTGCACTGTATACTCTGATTGCATTCGCTCCTACTTTATTCTTTGTGCATAAAAAATGACTTACATAAAAGCATCAAAAATACTGAAAAAAAATTTCAGCTGAGTTTGTTAATTATTGCCCAATTTGGAAGGAATTCTTTTACGGTAGAGGTGATATTTCATATTGGAACTGTAAGGTTATACAATGCTTTATTTTCAAAAAAGTAACTCAGTTTTAAAGTAAATATGGTTATATCTTAACCATATTTTTGGCTTGCTCACTTTCCCTTTGAAAACTTATAATTCCATCAAGTTTGTGTGTCATAATTCACAGAAATACTTGCAGAACACATTAAACTCTTTAGCAACAAAGAGTCAATTCCAATTACATTGTAAATGGAAGTGACCTCTAATGCAAAAGTTAGAATTTAGAAACTCATGGCTATTTTACTTCTGGAGAACGTATTTGCTGTAATGCAACAAACAAATATTTTTCCTTCCTTTCTCTCTCTGTTCTCTGCCCCCACACCCCCCACCCCATTGTCTGTAAGAACTAAACAACTTTCTTAGTAAAACCTGTAACTAGTCCGTTTTCATGACTGAAAACTGTTGTAGTTTTTAATGTCTTAATTACAAGTGGAAGCAAATGATGTCTTACTTGGAAAAGGCAGTAAACAGGAAATTGCCATTGTGGGCAGGAAAAGGCTCTATAAAAAGCAAACCCAGATAAATCAAACTATACCAAAAAAAAAACCACAAACTACACTGAGCTTGTCAAGACGATTGCAGTTTTCATCTATAAAAAGATGCTTCTGGGTGGTGACTCAAAACCCCTACATTTGCTATTTCAAATGTAATTTCCCTCATTCCAATCTCCTCTGGTGTCAAGAGTATAAAAAGATACACACAGATTGCACACTGCTTCAGCAGACATCCTGTGAGTCAACACAACCTTTTCAGAATTAAATCCTATACTTTCATCATACACAAAGCTGTGCTCAGCACAGGATTTTCCTGTATATGAAGATCAAGATGCACTACAAAATGGAGAAGGACACTGAATTTGCCTAGTTTTATAGTAACTTCTGCTAGCCATGGATACATGGACTTCGTCTGGAGTTATTTTGGGGAGAGGGGGTGTAGTAATAGTGATTAAGGAAAAATCACCCCCGGCTTTTTTCTGGTTTTCTTGCCCTTGGCAGAGAAGGCATTGTTTTTATTTTGGTTGGGGGGGGGGAGGAGGGTTGAGTGGGGTTTTTTTGTTTGTTTGTTTTGTTTTGTTTTGTGGTGGGGTTTTTTTGTCAGGGGCTTGGAGAAAAAAGGAGCTGGTAGTTAAGTTGGATACCTTCCATCTGATTCCAGAGTTCCTCCAAGGGCAATTGAAACCCTTGTGTTTAAAATTCGTGACCTAGACGTATGCTCACAACATGCCTTTCTGCTACCCATCTGTGGCCATGACTGTGCTCACCTTCTGGGAAGCTTCTTTCTTCAGCTCTGCCTCCATTCAAGCTTTTCACGCAGCTGGTGTCCTTGTGAATTCAAGAGCTGCCCTAGGCGTAGGCAAGCTAGAGGCAAAAAGAAAAGTTCTTGTCATCTGCTTTCACCCTTACTAAATGTCTTATAATGGAGCTTGATCAAGTCTTGTGGGAAGACAGCAGATCCCCACTGCCCAACAGCCCTGTCTGGACAGGGTCACCTTGATGTGTCCCTGCTGGGCGGGACTGGCATAAGAAATGCTGCAGAATCAGTCCAGCACATGAAGAAATGCATCTCTCAGAAAGCAGTCAGAAACTGATAAGCAGAAGTAAAAATGAGTGTCATGAAGGAGAACCTCTTCCTCTTCATTCAGATAAAATTATATTATTTTGTTTTCGGTATGCATTTTGCATAATCTGATATTTAAGAAAATAGTTTTCATGTGAATGTTAACACAAGTTTAGAGCTTTGCAAAATAAGGACATTCCCTGCTGCCAGTGGCTGATATGGCAGGTTTTGGATCTAAGATGAAAGCACACAGTCTAAAGTTATCATTGTTAAAAAATAAGTGGATTTTACAAAGCAAAGCAGAAACTTTCCATGTTAGTAGAGGTACATTCTTCTTTCCTTTGTATGAACTAATAGGCAGCATTTTGTTTTCAGATGGAAAATTATCTCAGGCTGTAACTGGAAATCTTGCTACAACCAGTGACTGGCTACAGCAGTGGAAAGATTGGCATTTAGAGAAGGATCACATTTGTACTGCATTTCATTAAAGCCTTTGATCAAACTATAGGTGAAAAACACTCATGACAAAGGTAGCTAATTTATGGCAGTAACATCTAAACAGAACCATGTGTTGCATCCATGAGGCACTTATAGTCACAATTAAGCTTGATGAAATAAATAATACAGTAATTTTTGTCATATGTTAAAAAAATAATTTTAAATATTTTTTTTCATATTATTTTATCTATGGTTAACACTCACTCTTGCCTCGGAAGAGTAAGAAATCATAATTAAGACCTGTAATTTACCCCTGAAATTACATTAGTTTTTTCTATGGATTTCTTCTTAAAATCTTTTGCAAAAATGTTATGAATAAAAAGCTAGGAATAGTTATATTAACATGTACAACCTGGAGTCAGCTGCACAGGCATAGCTAATATGTACTCTTGTCTTCTTAGGCACAGTCATCAACACTGTAAGTGAACAGAATGCAAGGTTTTGTGCATGATGATTTTTTTTTTTCTGATAAAGCCTGGTTCATGCATGTGGTTTTAATAATTAGGTGAACAGTGTGTTAGTGAAATTCATGTGACACAGCAGCTGTGCCTTTCAATTTTTCTGAGAAATGATAGGCTGTATGTCATTAAATAGTGAAGATACCAGATAGTGAGTGTCTATACTTAGAACCAAAATCCATTCATTTACAGCCCACGGATAATGTAGTCTTTGAAAACTAAATAATTTTACCACAGTTCTCTGTTGATATTCTGATCTGAAGAGACCATCATCAATTGCATGTTGGATGAGACAATTTGCCTTTCATACCTATACAACCTTGAGCTTCATCTAAAAAAAAATACCTTTATGTTTTATACATATATATGACACCTTCATTTAAAAAATTCTCTCTTCTCTTGAGTGCTGTTTTTGGAAGTACTCTTAAACAACTCGCCTCCTGTTGTTGGATCTCTTGTCATACCACAATTCAAAAAGTTCAGTAAATACAGTAGTTAAGTGTACCATGCTCATATCTACCATGTATTTTCAACAACATTCATCATAGAGATGGGTTTTTGGAGCTCAATTCCACAGTTCAGTATATTGTTTAATATTATCATTATTGCTAATGATATGCAAATGTTTAAATCAAGATCCAAACTTTGTCACATTTGTCATGTTTTTACCTAAACTTTAATAAAAGTCTATGCTTCATTCAGTTGTAGGAAATATGTGATGTCTGATTTTCCATTTGCAGTCATAGTAACTCCAAATATCTCTCTTTTATATATTTCAGACAAATGTGTGCACAGTTAGAACACTGGTATTTTCTGCTTTAGCAAGAAGGTAAAAGAGGCTGAGAAAAGTACAAATCAAAATACCAGTTGTAGTTCTTTGCTCTGTTATTGTGTGATAGGCAATCGTAGGCTCTGTTCCTCGTGGTCAAACAGAAGAAATAATCACATTCAACATTGTTCTGGTTTCACTGGGACAGAATTACAGGCCAGCCATGGTCTGCAGACTCTTTGCAGTTTGGAGTCAGGACAGCTGACATGAGTTGGCTCACAAGTATATCCCATCCCATAAACACCATGCTCAGTATAAAGGAGAATGTTCACTGAGGAGAGGAGGGTCTCTTGCTTTGGCTTCTTGTGATTGTGCTGTTCCCCTTGTTCCGGAGGACTAAGTGGTTTTGGTTTGTTGGGTTTTTGGGTTAGGTTGGGGTTTTTTGTTTGGTTTAGTTTGGGTTGGGTTGGTTTTTTTTTTTTGTGACTGCTTTACATTTGCTGGGGTGAGTATAACTTTTTATGCTTTATGTTGTCACTGGTATTAGATTGGCTGTTTTGTTAAATCTGTTTTCATTTCAAGCTACAGGTGTCCTCTCCCTTTCTTGATTCTCCTTCAGTGCTGGGGAGAAATCTCTGAGTGACACAGCAAAAGCTGTAGTTTAGCCCTAGATATTTGCGAAGTTTAGACAAGCAGTATCTTTAGAAATTACACCACCAAAGAGCAAACATTTGTAGTGAAGGGCATTGCTCAGAGTAAGTGGAGTTGCCAGAATTTCATGTTTATGAAAGGCTTTTGCTAGTTAGGAAGTGCAGGATTCAAAGGTTAACTGTGCAGCTGAGGTTGTATGTGGCAGAGGTACATAGGTTCAGAAGTACTTGATGACACTGAAGAATTTACACGTTTCCTCATCTTGGGAATTGGTGTATTTGTATCCAAAAGGTGCTGAATCCTGATGAATGGTGGATGTTTTTTAAAGCTTCTTTTGAGGTTAATAGGACTCCTGAGATGAGTAGTAGGTGGGTAATCTGTCAAATCCAGAAATGAGAGGAAAAGCTCTCAGTGAACATCCTAAAACTTAGAAATTCATATGTAATTGCCATTACAAAAAAAAAAAAAAAACCACACCACCAAACAAACCCAAGAAAACAAGAAAACCATCTGCAAGTGAGAAACTCTGCTTAAAGGTGTCCCTCTGCTTAAAAGTGTTCAGGCTATATTACCTATCTTTCTTTTGCATGCAGCCTGTGTATACCATTCCTTTTCTTACAGTTGTATTAGCATGTTCTTTCCGGGTCAAGGGCTTTTTCCAAAGTGTTACAGAATGCATACCTTGTAATATAAAACTTACTGTAAACCTCATAGGTGAGCTGAAAATATGTCCAAGGTCCTGAATTAGAGTTGCTGTTATTGTTTCCCCTGGAGCTCCACTTTTGGAAGACAGTGAAGTTCCTGATTTCTGCTGCACAACAAAGATCCTCCTGTGCTCTACTGAGCAGCCATGGGCCAAAATTCCCTAGAACTTTTTTATATAGCCCCTTTAAAAATCCATTAGTCAGAAGATATGGGGGTTTTGGTAGTTTACAAGGTATTTACAGATGTTGATTCCTGTTGCAGATATAATTCATGCGGGGGTTGTGCTCACTTGCTCTGTGGTTTTTCACAGTAGTTTCCTAGGTTACAATTAGCTCTCTTTTGTTGCTGGTTACAGCTTTCTTGTAAAGGCTGCTAAGTGATTGCACCCTGCACAGCACCTCAACCAGGAGATGTCTGTCTGTGTGTCTGTTTTCTGGATGCCTCAGAAAGCCCCAGTGCAGATGAGCTGCACGGTGCAGAAGCACATTCTACATTGTCTGCTGTCTTCAGAGTGCAGATGCTCAAACACACTTCCCAAACTCTGCAGTACTCAGCAAAGCAGCCAGATATTTGAAGATTCCTGGATGAGCCTCTGGAAGGATATTAATGACAATTTATTTCCAGTCCCATGTAGGTCAGTCAAGTCTTGCATTGGCTGAGTCCTGGACGTTTTGTGCTTTCATCTTAAACTGAGGTAATAATGCTAATTCGGCCTAAGGTCCAGTGTAAGGTTATGATTTCACATTACTTTTTGATATTGCCTGAAATGAATGGGTAAGTTTTGATACAGTGCTCTGGCATTTGAGAGAATTTTAGACAACTTTTGCCACTGTTTTTCCACCCATATACTAGAAAAAGAGATCACTTTTTTTTCCATGTGACTAGTTTGGGTATTATCAATGGAGCTGGAGATACGTATTGTTGTCTTGACTAGGAATAGCCTTGAAACAGGATTAGCTGATAACTGTCCTCCTTAAAACTGACTGTGCCTTGAGATTAACTGATACTTTAAAATTCCGCATATCGAATGCATGATGTAAATGCAGTAGAGGGTTGGTCAACAGATGACCTTCAGCTAGTCTACAATTATTTGAAGAGAGGTTGTAGTCAGGTAGAGGTTGGTCTCTTCTCTCACGCAACCAGCAACAGAACAAGGGTACACAGTCTCAAGTTGTGCCAGGGGAAATATAGGCTGGATATAAGGAGGAAGTTCTTCATAGAGAGAGTGATTTGCCATTGGAATGGGCTGCCAAGGGAGGTGGTGGAGTCACCATCCCTGGAGATGTTCAAGAAAAGCCTGGATAGGGCACTTAGTGCCATGTTCTAGTTGATTGGCTAGGGCTGGGTGATAAGTTGAACTGGATGATCTTGGAGGTCTCTTCCAATCTGGTTGATTCTATGATAATATTATCTGGGAACATTCTATACTGACCATATTAAAACACCTTGCTGAATTCACCCCTGATGAGAAATTACTCATAATTTCAAGGGTGGATTGAAATTTTCCATTTCCAGATGCAAATCTGAATTTAAAATAAGTGTGTAATTGTTACTTTTATGATCATATTCCTTCTCACCTTTATGCTGATATTGCATATGCAAAAGAAGTTGCCACTTTCCCTTGAACATCATGTGGCAAGGAAAGGGCTCCATTCCTGAGCTGTTGAAAATTACTCTAGTCAAATCAGTCACTGCCACAGGAAACACAAGTCAGATTTTCTAGTGCTGGTTTCTACTGGAGCAGTGAGTAGCACCATACATCATAGGGCACATACAGTTTGGTCCCAGTCCCTGCTCTTTGCTAGAGGTCTCACTTACATGTAAATTCTTGAATTCCTCTGGATGCTTTATTCCATGTTTTCAGTTGTTTTCCCTAATGAAACAATATAGCAGAACTAATCCAAACATGGACTTAATTAATCAACATTTGGCAGTCTAACTCCATGTTCCAGTCCAATTACTTGTGACAACTTTCTTCATGCACAAATAAAAGAGACAGGGAGCCTCTGTCTCAGTCAGCTGGCTGGATATGACGTTTTTAGTTTATTTAACCTATTCCAATAAAGATGCAATAAATCTTTACTCCCTACTTATCCATAGAGCATCATACTGCAGAAAGTGACATTATGCCATCTTTAATACTTAAAAAACAAAACAAAACAAAAAAAATCCATAGCAAAAAAAATCCATAGCAAAAAAATAGTATTTTATAACATAGTGATGAAAGCATGAAAGCAGAAAAAGGAGCCACTGAACTGAAGAACACACAGGAGGTGGTCATAGCAAAGGGTTGAAACCAAGTGTCTGACAAGTGCTCTCAGATTTGTTTATTGCTCAACGTGACCCAGTTATAAGATTGTAGATAAAACCAAACTCACTTCCATCTAGGGCCTGCTGTTTTCTGGCAGCCAGAGAGAACAAGGGAAGAAAAAATAAATCTCTTCCCAATAAGACTTTTATTTCTACTCTCATGGTTCAGGAGAAGAAACTGGGTTCGCTGCAAGTTTTATGAACAGTAATAATTCAGCCTTCTTTTAGGTTGCAGCCTTTTTTTTTTTNAATTTCTCCCTTTTTTTTGGGTGCGCCCTTTTTTTTTTTTTTTTTTTTTTTTTCATTTTGGATGTGTCCTGTTAAGGCAAAGACACAGTTGTCTCAGTGCATAGTGTGCTTTATTTGTGCTTTAATCTCAGACAGCAAAGTTGAGAACAGAAATTACAGGTTGGATCTAGATCTGAATTTAACAAACAAACCCTCTCTTTAAAGAGACTTAAATTTCATCACTAGATCTAAAGTACTGTTATTGTGGGAAAGATCTCTGAACACATATGTGTGGACCTCTGTCTTCCTGCACAAGTCTGGGAACAGCGATATTTGACAACACAATTTAATTTGCTCGGACATCCAAGAACTTGATATCTTAATTAATTCAGGTATCACAGGACCTATGAATCCAAAGATGAGCAGAGTTTACAGAGAAAGCTGTAGCCCAAAAGCTGCAAACGTAGCTTGTACATTGGCAGAGCATTCTCTGTCCAATTTACAGGCTGCTCATGGTTGCTGGATTGCAAGGGGAAGAGCAAGACGTGTAGAACCCTGCTTCTTCAGGTGATAGGTAGGAATTATCTCACCAATTATTATACCATTATTTCAGAACATCAACCACAGCTACTTTAAAAAAAAAAAAATCAAGGAGAAGAAAAGTTGATACTGTATCTCTGCACTGAGTTTCCCAGGAGGTGTTCTGGCTGGGACTGAGATCTTAATGCCCAACGGAAAGACTTCTGGGAATCAGTTTGGTGCCCATCTGTTGAATGTCCCATTAAAAATCAATTTATTCTCATTCTGCAGTACCAGGAGGGCTTGTATAATTTTTCAGAAAGTTATTGAAAAGCAAGGAATATTGATTCAGAGGTTGCATTGGTTTGGAAGGGACTCTCAAAGGTCATTTTGCCCAGGAGTCAGCAGGGACATCTCCAACTAGATCAGGCTGCCCAGGACCACATCCAGTCGATCAATGTCTCCAGGGATGGGACATCTACTACATCCCTGGGAAACCTGTTGTAGTATTTTATAATTTTCATTGTAAAGAATGTCCTCCTTCTGTCCAACCTAAATCTACCCTGCTTCAGCTTAAAGCCATTGCCCCTTGTCCTACCACTGTAAGCCCTTCTACATAGTCCTCTTCCAGCTTTCCTGTAGGTCTCCTTCACTCTACATTACCCTAGGAGTGTTTGTGGCTCTGTTTGCTTGCTGTCAAACTTGGACAAACAAAATCTCTATATGGAAAGAGGCAACAATCTATGGTCTCCTTGAGTTCCTTCCAAGTGCAGGTCTCATTCTACCACCTTGGCTATCAGTGCAGTCTGTCTCGGTTTGTGTGAGAGGTCTCTAATGTTTCTGCTCCTGGTGTTTCTGAGCATGCCAATAAGCAAGTAATGCAAAAGTGTACTCTTCTTGCTGCACTTTTGCCAAGCTGGCTTTCTGGAGCCAACTTGCAAAGAAGTGTCCTTGTCCATGGCAGGGGTGTTGGAGATGGATGATCCTTATGGTCCCTGCCAACTCTGACTAATTCTAATTCTAAGTATGCTACTGAGAGATAGTCATACTATGACTATTCACATCTCCTTGTGAGGATATCTAAGACTGAAAACAATATCCATAAAAATAACTTCAGAATCAGTAGTGGTGATAATGTCTACAAAAAAAAACCCAGAGGAACTGGCCAAGGAGCTTTCAGCCTCCATTACTCCTTTTTTCTTTGTTCTGAATATAAGGATGTCATCACAATTCCCAAAGCAATAATATTTGTTAACACCAATCCCAATGGTGGATGTGTTAGGTGCAAAGGGCAAGTGTGATAATTAAGCATAGCATGATTAGCCTGATAAGATTCCTTGGCAAAAAAAGTAAGAAATTTATGCAGGAATGTGTTGATGCAAAACTAAGTGTTGTAATAGAATTGATATTTTTATTCATGTAAAATAGATCTTGTCAAGGAAATACAATTTCATAATTTGATGAGATTATAAATTTAATAGATAACAGAACTGCACTAACATTGATAACAATGAAGGATGGGATGCCATCCAGAGGGACCTGGACAGGCTGGAGATGTGGGCTGAGGAGAATCTCATGAGGGTCAATAAAGCAAAGTACAAAGTCCTGCATCTAGGTTGGGGCACCCCTCAATATTAATACAGGCTGGAGGATGATGGAGAGCAGCCCTACAGAAGAGCACTTGGGACTACTGGTAGATGAGAAGCTAGACATGAGCCAACAGTGTGCACCTCCAGCCCAGAAGGTCAATTGCTGGGCTAAATGAAAAGAAGTGTGGCCAGCAGGTCAAGAGCGGTGATTCTGCCACTCTACTGTGGTGAGACCTTGCCTGGAGTACTGTGTCCATCTCTGGGGCTCTGTCATGGAAGGCAAAAAATAGGCCTAATATGTGTCCTGGCTTGTCCAGACATGATCCCCTGCTCCCCCTCCCCTTTCCAGAGTGGAGAGTGATGTAGGAAAGAGGACAAAAGGGCTGAAGTCACTGAGTCTAAGGACTAGGGCTTGTTCAGACTTGTTTTCCTCCTGTTTACATCCTGTGGTAAACAAGGTACATACACTTGGCTTGTGCATAGGCCCATGTTTTCCCAAATATGGGTAAAGCAAGCCCCTAATGGCTTCACCTAATGTGGTTTGTTTTGGCAAAGTGCCATTCTGATTGGTTAATCTCTGTTGCCTAGAGGAGCAATCAAGACTCAGGCAGTTGATAAATATGGCCAGAAGTTGTAAACAATTTGCTGTGCCTTGCCTAGCCAAGCCTTGCCTTTGTTGCCTTGGGGATCAGGAAATCGTGCTGCTTCAAACCAGCTTTGCTGCTTAACAGCAAGCTTCAATGCTTCAAGCTTCTCTACCTGGAAACTTCGCTGTGCCTCAGTTTGCCCAGGGAGAAGCATAAGTGCCCTTCATGCCATAGGCAGGAACCATTGCCAAAAGCTGCCCCAAAATGGCCAGCCTTAGCATGAGCAACCCCACTGGCAGGTAATGACAGCCCAGACCATGCAGAAGGGGTAAGACCAGGAGAGCCAAGTGCCCCCAAGCAAGCTGTATTATTGCTACCAGCAGTCGTAGCTATTGAAAGCAATAAGCTGTTCCTAGCTGGAGAGCCTGTGTAAAGAGACCTCGCTGCAGGCTGTGTTGTGAGAGAAGGCAGGTTACTGCCAAGCTGCTGGACATCATGCTTGCCTGCATACCTGCCAACTTCCATGACTGAGCTTAGGGCCCTGGAAGGATCACCATCTGCCTGAGAGGGATCAAGACCAGGTCAGAGGACCATGAAAGCCCCAGCATTCTCCCAGAGTCCTGAGGAAACTCTAAAAGCTTCCAACAGTTATCATACCACCAACAGCAACCCCTCCAAGTGTTTTGGGTACTATCTGGGACCATAATGCAGCCCTGGAAATCCAGAGATACTAATCTGTGAGTAAATATTTGTGAGTAAACAAATAATTAAACCTCTTTGCTTTGGTTCTCCTTATTCTCTTACTCTGTAATTGTGCCATCTGTTTCAGCAGAAAGGAGCCTCTCAAGTTCCCCTAGAGGGCATATTGCACCATGAGAATCTCTCCAAAAGCTTACTGTTTGTACTGCTAAATTGTTTGAAATTTTATGGTACCACCCTATGCACTGTACATATCCTGTAATCTATTTGCACAACCAAGCATAAAGACCATGGAAATAAGTTAAGAAAACATTTTAAATGTAATAAATAATATTAACAATTTTATTAATAACTCATATTTCTTAACCCTAATAATAACAACCATAACTCAATACAAGAGACACATGGACTTGGAGCGGGTCCAGAGGAAGGCCACAAAGATAATCAGAAGGCTGAAGCACCTCTTCTTCTGCTGGAACACAGCTCCATAGACAAAGACGTGGTGGACAGCAAGTTCTGCATGGGCCAGCAATGTGCCCTTGTGGCCAAGAGAACCAACAGCATCCTGGAGTGCATAAGGAAAACTGTGTCCAGCAGGTCTAGGGAGGTTTTTTTCCCTCTCTACTCTGCCCTAGTAAGACCACAGTTGGAATACTGTGTCAAATGTTGGGCTCTGCAGTTCAGGAGAGACAGGCACCTGCTGGAGTCCAGTGGAGAGGCATGAGGATGACTGGGGCACCTGAGCATCTCCCCTACAAAGACAGACTGAGACACCTGGGGCTGTTTAGTCTAGAGAAGAGAAGACTGAGAGGAGATCTCATCAATGTGTACAAATATCTGAGGGTTGGGTTATCAAGTGGATGGGGCCAATCTATTTTCGGTGGTCAGTAGTAATAAGACAAAGAGCAATGACTATGAACTGGAACATAGGTTTCGTCTCAACATGAGGAGAAACTTCTTTACAGAGAGGGTGACAGAGCACTGGAACAAGACACCCAGAGAGGTTGTGGAGTCTCCTTCTCTGGAGACTTTGAAAACCCACCTGGATGTGTTCCTGTGTGAACTATCCTAAGTGATCCTGCTGTGGCAGGAAGGTTGGACTCAATCTCTGGAGTTCCCTTCCAATACCTAAAGTTCTGTGATTCTGTGAACACAGAACTGCTGAAAGAATTTGAGTCATTCAGCCTACCAAACCAGCTACAGGAAAGCCTTATAGCTATATTTCAGTATCTGAAAGGGAACATACAGGTAGGCCATTTAGAAGGCCTTGTAGTTACAGAACAAGGGGCAATGATTTTAAACTGGAGCAGAATAGATTCAGGTTGGACATATGGCAAAAGTTCTCCACAGTGAGAGGGATAAAATACTGGAACAGGTTGCCCAGGCATGTGGTTGAGGCCCAGTCCCTGGAGATGTTCAAGATAAGACTTGATGTGTCCCTGAGCAGCCTGATCTTGTTGGATGTGTCCCTGCTGACTGCAGGGGGATTGGACAATATGACCTCTGAGCATCCCTTCCAACCCAATGCAGACAGTGAATCTGCGACATAATAGACAATACCACATGAAATTATTTTAATAAAAAGCACTTTGTAATATCACAAAATTAACATTGAATAAATAAAAGCTGGCTGTATGACAATTTCAGATGATAGCTGTCGGCAAGGAAATAGCTTGAATGAGGATGTTTCTAAGTGCAGTACAACAACAGTCAAACCCAGTCCTAATCAACATTTTCATAAACAGTATGACAGCAAATAAAAATAATTAAAAGCAAACACCAAAACACCAAAACCCACACCATTGAGTGGTGTGGTAAAAATGATGGCATGGTAGCCTCCCAGGGAGATCAGCTTCCTTTGGATTAAGTGGGAATGTTTCCAGCCCAAGACAAAGTCAGATTCATTTGAAGAGGCATCTGTCTCTCCAGGTGGAATGGTGAGTACTGCCTCGGACAGGTGTATGCTCAATGGGGATCTGATCTGGGGCTCTGGAGAGGTCTTGTGACATCCCTGTGTGCATCTTGCAGTGAAAAGGACTTGATTTGTCCCACTTTGCACAGAATCCTGTTTAAGCTATATAAATCTCCATCTCTCAGACATGGCAGGAGGTCTGAGATACCTGTGTTATTCAATCTCCTAATGATTGGTACAGGCAGCAAGGTTGATCAGCAGCCTTTTCAATGTCCCAGAGGGAAGATTTGTAACTGCTGTAGTGCAGCACTCAATGATCTTGCTTTTTTTTTGCTTTAGTGTGTTTATTCTTCATGTAACAACCTGGCTGGATTTGAAATTTAGGGAATTATCATGGTTTCTCAAACTTTAGGGCTGGGTGATGTCTTTTTATTCACCACTGTGCTGCTACTGAGAAAAACAGCTGGACCTGCCAAAGCTCTGTTTGTGACTTCTGTGTGTGACTTTAAGTAGAAACCAGGGTGAATCATGCTTTTACTCCTTTAACCCAGCCACCTACAGAAGAGGCCTCTGTGAACCATTACTGAGTCGATATGCCAGACAGTCACTAACTGATTTTAATGTAATTGGACTGAATCTAAATCTAGATGGTTTGTCAGTAGTATTTTTGCCCCTCTCTCCTCCTGCCCCCTTCACACACACACACACATGGTCCTTTCATCCTCACTCCACGTTGGCTGTGGGGCATGTTGCCTTATGTGAGTGCTGTCTTGCCTACCAAACTTCCTGTCCAGGCTGGGCAGCTTGCCATGGTGATACCATAAATCCATCTGGAAGCCAAAAATGGAAGAAGAAAGTGCTTGTCAACAAAGATGAAACAGATAAATAGTCGCCTCAGCCCAACACATGCAACAGAAAAATAACAACATGCTTAAATGTGAAATCAAGATACATGAGATATGCATGTTACTGGTTGGAATGGCAAACCACCAAGTCCACAGAGTGTGTCTCACTGAGTGTCAGTATGGGTTGTAGTAGCAGCATCCAAACACCTTTCCGTTTTGGCAGTCTCATGCTTTCTTGGTGCATAACATAATCAGATTGGTTTATCAGAGCTCTTTTTTTATCTCTACATGCTGTTCCCATCAGAGTCATTTCTCAAAAAGGCAGTTTGTTTCTCTGTCCTGCCAGCAGTCACTGTATCTCAGCCACGGCTTTTGTTTGAGAAACACAGGTACCATAAGGTGTTTTAATTACTGTCATTACTATACTGCCTATATTGACTGGCTAAGTAGTATCTCATGCTGGGGTGATTTCCTCGTTAAACCCAGAGTATAAGCTGCAAAACAGAAGGTACCATACGGTGGATACAAGAGTCAGGACTATTCTCATGGGAAGTTATAATTTTTAACGGTTTCCTCTGCTTGTAAAACAGCTGCATAAGATCTTACTGCTGGGCCAACAAATGCTACAGAATCTGTTTTTTCATAACCCTGGCCTAGCATAGTATTCCTTGTATGCCTGCACCTACTTGAGGTCCAGACACTTCCATGCAGGGCCTCAGCATGGATTTTGATCTTCAGCCTTACATAGCTCTTCATAGCAAGATCTGTGCTGACCAACTTTCTGCTGTCAGCTGCTCCTATCTCAACTGCTCCTGTGACACTCCCCTCAGTCCATACATAAACTGGTCTTCATGTCAGTCAGGATAATGGTCCATTCGGACCCCAGAACATCTGTACTCTGTTTAATTCCATTCTGACCTTCCCTGAGACTTCTTTGATGTCTCCAGATGTTTTGGAACTTTTCTAATCCCTGTGATAATGCCTCTCATTCTATCAGAACCCTTCCCAAAGTCATCTTTGCACTCCAGAGCACTCTGTTCTTTCAGGCAGGACAGCTCTAACTAGTTCCCAGAGATGTGTCACTGCCTCACATATCCTCTGACATGTTTCAGAGAACACAACAGCCTTCACTTAACTGTTATTGACATATTGTTCTGCCTACATAAATGTTAATTAACCTGCTACATACGGTTTCTAATACATTTCATTTATTTCCATGAGGAGTTTTTGTGTGTTAAGACTTACCTAGTTTTCTTAAGGGAGTCAGTTGGAGAACACTTCAAGGTGACCCTGAATTGTCTGTGATTTATACAAAATAATTTACATTCATTGACAATTTTGAGAAGGGATTGGTTTTTTTTTACAGAACCTTAGAATCATAGAATCATAGAATGGTCTAGGTTGGAAGAGACCTCAAAGATCCAGTTCCAACCCCCCACCATGGGCAGGGACACCTCCCACTAGATCAGGACACTCAAGACCTCATCCAGCCTGGCCTTGAACACATCCAGAGAGGGAGCAGACACAACCTCCCTGGGCAACCTGTTCCAGTG
>VWZI01012378.1:0-51551 GCA_013396835.1 Psilopogon haemacephalus | reverse complement strand
AAAAAAAAAAAACAAACCAACTAATCTTTCCAAACTGTCTCTTCCATTATTTTGTTTTTTTCTTTAATGAAGAATGTTCAGAGGAAATTGCTATCCTTGAATATCATGAGGAATGTACATGACAGTTTATTTCATTCACCTGTGACCTTACCTATTATTCTCCCCAGCAGTCCAGATATGAAACATTTCATAAGTTTTTTGCTCTTTACTGGCCATTTAATTACCATGCACCTCATTTCTTTTGTTGGTTTGTTTTTTGGTGTTTTTTTTTTTTTGTGTGTGTGTGTTGTTTTTTTTAACAAGTATTTGATTTTCTAAGAGTTTGGGGCTGTTTTATAATTTCATAGGATATTCAACTGTGTGTATGTTACAGTAAGATAACACTGGCAGGTCACTAAAAGCGTTTACCTCTGTCTCCTACTTCACAACACCCACAAGGCATGTGTTCTCAGAGTGCCACACTTTTTTAAAGCCTTATAGTTTCTGTGGTTGATGGAGAAGCTTACTATCAGTCTTCACAGAAATGCTACTTTTGTATGCGTGCAGCTTTTCCATTGTCTGCTTTTCAGAGCTAAGATGCACACGCATTGTTTGTTGGATGTGTGTAATGGGAAAGCACTTACACCAAAGTCAAGAAAGGGCCAGGCATAAAGCTAGTTTCCTTTGAAAGTCTGTGGACAGATTTTGTGCAGAGTGCAGAGATGCTGGTGTGCTGAGGTGGCCCAACAGAGACAACATCAACACCAACATTTCAAATTATTTTCTATTTTAAGTGGGAAAATAGTTAGAAAAGACTTTAATAAAGCAAGATTTCCAAAGACTTGTTGTAGGTCTACTTGTCCCCCTCTGCTCTCCACTGGTGAGACCCCACCTGGAGTACTGCGTCCAGTTCTGGACCCCTATTACAAAAGGGATATGGATGTGCTGGAAGGTGTCCAGAGAAGGGTCACAAGGATGATCAGAGGGCTGGAGCACCTCTTGTTTGAAGAGAGACTGAGGGAGTTGGGGCTGTTCAGTTTGGAGAGGAGAAGGCTCCAAGGTGACCTTATTGTGGCCCTTCAGTATCTTAAGAGGGCCTACAAGAAAGCTGGGGAGGGACTTTTTAGGATGTCAGGTAGTGATAGGACTAGGGGGGATGGAACAAAGCTGGAAATGGGTAGATTCAGACTGGAAGTTATGAAGTTGTTCACCATGAGGGTGGTGAGACCCTGGATCGGGTTGCCCAAGGAGATGGTCAAAGTCCCATCTCTGGAGGTGTTTAAGGCCAGGCTGGATGAGCTTCTAGACAGCCTGATCTAGTGTGAAGTGTCCCTGCCCATGGCAGGGGAGTTGGAAGTAGATGATCCTTGTGGTCCCTTCTAACCCTGACTGATTCTATGGTTCTATGATTCTAAGATCTGTCACAAATCAGAGCAATTCCTTTTCTTTAAATGGAGGTTTTTCAACAAATAGCAAATGTACACATTATTCATTGACTTCAAGTGCAATTTTGTTCTTTTATCTATTGTCCTATTACTAGTTCAGGTGGCATATACATTATTCTAAAAACAGAAAATAATGGGTTTGCTGCACCTTGTAAAGGTATTTCCCTGTAGAAGCTTGTTAGTGATTCATCAAGAAAAGGTGCTGTCATGTAATTCTGCTTGCCTGTGTGTGGTGGACAAGCTAGAGCAAATAGTTGTTATTCTGACTTTCTAATCTTATCTAAACAAGTGGTGAGCATTTACCAAATTTGTGGAACCTGATACTGACTCCCCGAGTGCTAGAATCCATGAATAGAAGCTGCATAAAATAAGCTGAACCATGTTCCTTGGATATGAGTTGGAACAAAATATTGATATAAAACTTGAATTTTACAGCTTGGGAGCATTTGTAATTTGAAAACAACATATTCTGCTAATGGAAAATAGAGATAACTTGAACTGTAAGTCAAATTGTAGCCTTTTCCCATTAATACCTATCAAGTTTTCATGAACTACTATTTTCTCATATGGCAGCTGAGAAAAGTGATGCACACTATATTCTCCAGTGGGAAAATAGCACATATCACAACTTACAGAGACAAATTAATGTCCAGCTCTGTTTGACAAATGTGATTTTGCCACTTCAGTGCAAGCAGGCATGATTTGCCTCTTTTTGTTTTGCTGCTTACAGAAAAATTCTGACCTCCTGCGTATCTTAAAATCAGATGAAATCAGAAGGAGCTGTGGTGCACAGCTGTGGCACACAGTTGCAGTAAACATACCACATAAAGGTGTAACACAACATAAGGCTCAAAGTAAGGTTTTCTAATAGTCCTTATTTAATAAAATGCTATACTAACAGCCCCCAAATACAGCAGTAAGACAACTGGGAGCCGTAGTAGTTTGGGGTCATTATTGTTGAGTGCTTTTAATATGGTTTGCAAAAGGAACCTTTCTTTGTTTTCTGTGTGAGCTGGCAGGTTGTCTTTGAAGCCAAAGAACAAAAATACAGTAGGGTCATACACTAAGAGTGGCTATTTCCTTTTTTCTTTGCATTAAATTCTGAAAGACAGAGAGGTTTGAATTTTGAGGGGTAAAGATAAAAAATATTACACTTTCCTTCAGAAAATAATAATTTAGAGGTAAATAACACATTTCTATTTGTCAGTGACCCATCAGCATGTTTCTTTCTTCTTTGATTTAAGCAAAGAGAAGCCCCCCCCAAAAAAAGTCTCAAGCTGTTGTGATTAGCAGTGAAATAGAACCACAGGCATGTAAGGTCTAGTAGCAGGGATTAGACACATTAATAATTTCCTCAGGCTCAGTTTTATCTGAATAATATATAGAAAAAGAAAAGGTTCCTCCTTTTTTTCCCTTGATTAATTGTCTACTTTTTATGCAGGTTTTGAATACAAAATTGAGCTCATGCTACCTTATTTAACCATTGATTCATTTGCATAGAATGCCTTAAGGATAACTTAAGGCAGAAAAGTGAATGTCTCCAAACACAAACGTTTTTGTTCCTACCCCAAAAATACTCTGAAGTCATGTGGGTTCATAGCTGTAAGGCTTCTAAGAGTGGCCACTTCTGAGCCTTCTAAGAGCAGGAAAGGGGATAAAAGGAAGAGATAATATATCTTGTGTTAGACAGTAATATTGTTCTTACCATTGTTGGTATAGTGATAATGTTAGCATTGTTATAAGGGTATTACCGATTTTCTTAAGTTCTGACAGCAATTATGATGCTATTGGTATGTTCAAGAGCAATATGAGTAGATAAATGCTTCCAAGCATGAACAAGGAAAAGTGAAGCTATTGGGAGAGATGGAGTGAAAAAATAAGTTTTGGTCACTTTTTTTAAACAGGGATGTAAAAGATTTTTTTTAAGGTCTTTAAAGTAATGGGGAAAATATAAATACATAGAGAGGATCTTGAGTTTTGTTTCAGGAATGCAATGAAGAGGGTCAAAATTTAAATGTATCCAGAGAAATGGAAAGAGAAAAATAATTTCTTTGCCTTGATCTTCAATAGTGGGACAAGTTGTCTTCAGGACAGCTGGCCTCCTGAACTGGCAGATGGAGCCTCAGACCAGTGTAATCCAGGAGGAGGCACTAAGGGACCTGCTGAGCCACTTGGATCCTCACAAGTCCATGGGACCAGATGAGATCCATCCTAGAGTGCTCAGAGAGCTGGCAGATGAGCTGGCCAAGCCACTCTCCATCATTTATCAACAGTCCTGGCTCACTGGAGAGGTCCCTAGTGACTGGAAGCTGGCCAATGTGGTGCCCATCCACAAGAAGCGCCATGAGGAGGAACCAGGAAATTACAGACCTGTCAGCCTGACCTCAGTGCCAGGCAAGGTTATGGAACAGGTCATCCTGAGTGCAACCACACAGCACCTACAGGATGGCCAAGGGATCAGGCCATCATGCGTTTAGGAGGGTCAAGTCCTGCCTGACCAACCTGATCGCGTTTTACGATCAGGTTACCTGCCTGGTGAATGTGGGGAAGGCTGTGGGTGTAGTCTACCTGGACTTCAGCAAAGCCTTTGACACTGTCTGCCACAACAAGTTCCTGGCAAAGCTGGCAGCTCATGGCTTGGACAGATCCACTCTGAAATGGGTCAAGAACTAGCTGGAGGGCTGGGCCTGGGGAGTAGTGGTGAATGGTCACATCCAGTTGGTGACCAGTCAGTAGTGGTATGCCCCAGGGATCAGTGCTGGGCCCCATCCTGTTCAATATCTTTATTGATGACCTGGATAAGAGAATTGAGTCCATCATCAGTAAGTTTGCAGATGACACCAAGTTAGGAGTAGGTCTTGATCTGGTGGAGAGTAGGAGGGCCCTGCAGAGGGACCTGGACAGGCTGGAGGGATGGGCAGAGCCCAATGGGATGAGATTTAACAAAGCTAAGTGTAGGGTTTCTACACTTTGACCACAACAACCCCAGCAGCACTACAGGCTGGGGACAGAGTGGCTGGAGAGCAGCCAGGCAGAGAGAGACCTGGGGGTACTGGTTGGTACTAGGCTGAACATGGGCCAGCAGTGTGCCCAGGTGGCCAGGAGAGCCAGTGGCATTGTGCTGGTTTACCAGTTACCTGCCCTCCCACCTTTTATAAACCCCAGCTAAAACTCAGGACACTGAAAGTTAATGAATANTGATATCTAATGTTTGGGTACAGTTCTTAAAAACAACTTTTTTTTCTTTCTCAGTAAAACTCTGGTGAAGTGCAGTGTTTACCTCTCTCAGCCAGTAGTCTAATTTCTCACTCAAATTCTCCAATTAATTCAAACCAGCACAGGCATCTTGGCCTGTATCAGGAATAGTGTGGCCAGCAGGACAAGGGAGGTTATCCTTCCCCTGTACTTGGCACTGCTCAGGCCACACCTTGAGGCCTGTGTCCAGTTCTGATCCCCTCAATTCAAGAGAAATGTTGAGTTCCTGTTAACGTGTCCAGAGAAGGGCAACCAAGCTGGTGAGGGGCCTGGAGCACAGCCCTATGAAGAGAGGCTGAGGGAGCTGGGGTTGTTTAGCCTGGAGCAGAGGAGGGTCAAGGGTGACCTCATTGCTCTCTATAACTACCTGAAGAGATGTTATAGCCAGGTGGGGGTCAGTCTCTTCTCCCAGGCACCCAGCAACAGAATGAGGGGACACAGTCTCAGGTTGTGCTGGGGGAAGTATAGGCTGGATATTAGGAGGAAGATAGCAAGAAACTTCACATGTGATCAGATCATCAGAACACAACCTAATTATCACATATGATGAGTTCTTGAACTGCCTTTCATATTAAATGCAAACAATAAGGTTTGCCACCTTGCTTTCTTAGAAGTAAATGAGGTGTTCGTCACCCATAGATAATTATTCTATTTTCATTGCAGTCATTAATTGCAGAAACTTTAAAAATGATGTGCCAAATCGTAGGGACAAATGCAGAGTCCTGCACCTGGGAAAGAATAATAAACTCCACCAGTACAGGCTGGGAAGTGACCTGCTGTGGAGCAGCCCTGTGGAGAGGGACCTGGGAGTTATCCATGGGACATCAATGTGCCATTATGGCCAAGAAGGCCAACGGGATCCTGGGGTGTATTAAGAAGTGTGTGTCCAGCAGATCAAGGGAGGTTCTCCTCCCACTCCACTCTGCCCTTGAATACTGCATTCAGTTTTGGGCTCCCCAGTTTGAGGGACAGAGATCTGCTGGAGAGGGTCCAGCAGAGGGCTATGAGGATGATTAGGGGACTGGAGAGCATGCCTTAGGGATAGAGGCTGAGGGACCTGGGGCTTTTTAGTCTGAAGAAGACTTAGAGGGGATTTAATAAATGTTTATAAATATCTGAGGGCTGGTCGGTGGGGAGGGGACATGACAGGCTCTTCTCACTTGCTCCCTATGATAGGACAAGCAGCAATGAGTGCAAGTTGCAGCACAAGTTCCACCTCAACACAAGGGGGAACTTCTTTACTGTAAAGGTCACAGAACACTGGAACAGGCTCCCCAGAGAGGCTGTGGAGTCTCCTTCTGTGGAGACTTTCAAGGCCCACCTGGATATGTTCCTGTGCAACCTGAGCTAGATTGTATGATCCTGCTCTATCAGTGGGGTTGGACTCGATGATTTCTTGGATCTCTTCCAACCCCTGACATCCTGTGATGCTGTGGTAATTTCTCCAGAGCCAGCTCCCATGTGATTCTTCAAAGCAGGTCCACAAACAGGCCAACATCTGTTCTCTTGAAGTCCCAGATTACGATCCTGGGTTTTTTTCCCCTTGTTCCCACCTCTCAGGGTCCTGAATTCCATCAATTCCTGGTTACTTCAGCCTAGATTGCCTCCAGTCTTCACATGTCCAACCAGTGCGACCAAGTCCCTTTGTTGGTTTCTCCATCACTTTTGTCAAGAAATTGTCACCAGTGCACTCCAGAAAACTTCTGGTTTGCTGGTGCCCTGCTGTGTTGCCTCCCAGGCAACTAGAGAAATACAGTGCACGTTGGCACATTGACAGAAATCCAAAGTAAGAAAACTGCTGAGTTGTAGAATTATTTTTGATAACATGGAAGCTCAATGGAGCCTGTGTTTTGGTAGACAGGGATCTTGCTAACTGCCAGCATATTCTGACACAGGACAATGCTTGTTGATTTTATATGTCTATTCAGCAGTTGAATGTGAAGATTCTTTTGCTAAAATGTGTGTGTGGTTCATCACAATGGTGCCAAGACAAGGTCCAGGTTATTTGCATTTGTTGTAAACCTTCTCATGTCCTGAGCTCACATCTCAGGGATCTTTTTCTTTTTTTTTGTTTGCATAATTACTTCACAGAAAATGTGTAAGATTGACAAACCAGAAAAGGATCAGTTCAAAAGGTGAGGCAAGAAGTCACATTATCGACTTGGTATATACTCTCTGAACACAATTAGCATCAACTGTGTAAGTCTGAAAAAGGATTCCTGTATCAGAAGAAAATTACTTGAAAACCACACAACTGGACTTTGCCCTGAAAAGAAGGTGTAGTATCTGAGGGATCCTTAATGAGGAACTCTGGGTTGTGACAGGTTTCTCTTGGCATAAACGAGCGCAGCTGTCACTGATTTTTTTATCAGCCCTATGTTTTTCAGGAAGCACCTGCTTTGCTTTCTTGAAAGATGAAGCGTGGTGTTTTCTTTGTTATTCCACTGCTTTCTCCATCAGTGTTTATAGAATACTCTCCTCTTTGCAAAGATGAGGAGACCATCTTTGGTCAGAACCAGATAAGAAGGTTTTCTTACTTTTCTATATAGTTTTTATTTTAGTTTATTTCCCTTTTAAGTGACTTAGAATTGCAAATCCTAAGTCTAAATCCATCCTTCAGAGCTTGGAGTTGAAGTTCCAAGGTCTGACTACATCTAATTTTAGAGTGAGGCTTAAAACAAGGTTTTCATCTTTTTTTTTACATGTTCCCAAAGTTCCAAAGAGTTGTTCAATGTCAAGATTCAGGCTTAGAAACACCTCTAATTAGAATCATCTGTGACAGGATTTTTTGCTGCAGCAAAGTGCTGTTCACATTCAGAATCTGAACCACCCACTAGAAATGACTGGTGTTGGTCTTTGAAGAGAACATGGATTAGATCTGACAACTGTAAATTAGTTATTTCCTAATTTTAAAGGATATGTTTCTTCATAAGACAAACAGAAACTAGACTCAGAATAGAGGCTTAAGATCATTCCTCCCCCTTTCTCCTCCTCCCAAGGAAAATTCTTTGAGGAATATCCTAATACCTTGTTTTTTCTGGTCACTAAGAGGAAAAGCACATTCACTGGACACTCATGTAGAAGCTGGAGATTTCTTAGAGGATAAACTGTCAGAAATCTGTGCATTTTGTGCTCACTCTAACACGCAGGATATATGTGTGGTGGCTGTTACAAAAAGCAACTGTTACACAAAGAGATAGCATGTACCAAATAAAACAATTAAGAGCACCATAGTTATCACAGATACATTATTTCTACTATTTTATTTGCTAAATGGTCGTATTTATATGGATTTTTTTGTTTGTTTGTTTGTTTAATAGGGCTTCAGTTGTTACCACATTCAAGAGAAGCAAGACACAATGCCCTTGAAACAAGGAGCACCCTTTGCTCCTTTTTATGTGTTTCAGTGCACCTGACTGTCGTTTCTTCATTACAAGACTGTCTTGTCAGGACTAGTTTTGCATGTATCAGCTGTTAGTAACACTGCACTGGATCGTAGTTGTTGACCCTGATTATTTTAGAACCTCTTTCAACTGCAAAAGCTTAACATAGCCTTGCTTGCGCTGATTCCCGTGTCGCTCCTGCCATCTTCTGGAAGGTTTTCAACATCGTCGGGCGGGCTGGTTTTAATGTAGATGAATTCCAGCAACAAGGACATGAAGAAAATATGTTTCTTGCACATGGTTATAGGAATATAGTCCGAATGGCAAGGAATGGAAGTTCATCTATGGAGTGCCTTCTTTCTGTTAGGGATATTTAGGAGCTTTTAGGGAAGTGAGTGGCCTGGTTTCTGTTGCAATTCAGTGTAAATCAGGCTTTGGATAATTGCTTAACCCTCATTAGCTTACCAGCCTGTGCGTTCAGCAGTTCATTTCAAGAACCACGTTAATGAATCCATCAGATTTCCAGGTCTGTTTGCACATATAAATGTGCAGCTAGATGCTCAAATGCCCAGGGCATGCATGCATAGCAGCAGTATTATCATATGGAAATAGGTTTGTCATACTGTTTAAGGGCACATTAATTGAACTCTAAAGCTGCTGAAGCAGGAGCTAAAGCCACAGGCAGGAAAATTAATTTCTCATGACATTCCATGTAAATTCATCAACACATTCAGCAACAAAACATCTTTTTCAAACTTGTGAGAAGTGATATTTTAATATAGCTTCCAAGTTTGTTTGTTTGTTTTTTTTTAATCATCTTTGATGTCATACATGTAAAGTGATGCATCTTCTGCACAAAGATAATTTTCAAAAAAAGATGCTGTTGGACTTATATAAATGCTTTATCTCACATTTTCTAAAGGCATATCAAGACAAATGTAATTTTCCCTATTTGTGTGTTTCTTAAAAGTAATGCTTATTGCCATATAAAATTTTGCTAATTCTTTTTATTCATTTTAGTGGAGATGACATACATGCTATTTTTTTTTCTTCTTTACAACATAACTCATGCTCTGACTACCTGCTCTAAGGTAAATACTCTATTGTTCCACTGGAGTGACAGTGGATTTTTACTACTGTAAAAATACACATTTTGGTTTAATATATGCCTATGTCCATCATGTGTTTTAGATGTTTGGTTCTCTTCTTTTTATCAGCTATAAATGAAACACTATGTTCTTTTGTGAGATACTCAAAATTTAAAGAATATCCATTAGATTACAAAATCTTTTTTTTAAACCCACAATTTTGACACATTTTACATCTTTGCTTTAAAATCCTTCTTCATACTCATAAATTACTAATCCACTTACATGTTGCATTTAATTTATAATTTATTCAATTAAATTATAAGGTAGCAATATTAATTATTTTTCCAGTGTTTCCTTGTATGAACGCTATGTAATTTATTACAGAAATTATCTGTAGAAATGTTAACTTTGCCTGCATCCACTCTGCATTTTTGTTAGCTACCCAGGCATAGAATTTTTCAGAATTATATACTAAATAGCCACATGGCTAAGTATCTGTACCACTTACTAAACTTACTTAAATGGGAACGATTTTAAACCAATAAACAACTGATTTTTTTCTCTTCTATGGTGCCAACAAGAACCCCATACTCTACTGAATTTCCTTGTCATGCCTGTACCACACAGTGAAGAGATCTCTGCAGCTCTACATTCCCAAGCTATCTGCAAGCAGTGCTGAAACATCTACACAGCACACAACAGCACCATGCAGAGACAGTAGTCCAAGTCCCAAATGTGCTATAGCTGCATTAGCTACAGATTACTGACATGGTTGTGAGACTTCCAGCAGGGCTACCTTGCAGTGTAAGCTGCAAGTAAAATTCAGTTTTGCCACCTGAGGAAGAAGGAAATGGGCTAGGCTACTGCTGCATAGAAAGGGAAGGCAGAGAGATGTGGTACACCAAAATTAAGAGCAGAGGAAGATGCCTGGCTATGACAACTGATCCTGAAGGAGAAGACAGAGTCCATGGCTGCAGCTGTTTCTGGAGCTAGAAGTTGCTTCTCAAAGTACTGATGCTTAACATCCGAGATCTTGTCACAGTCTCAGTAGCATGACAGGCTAAAGGCCTTGTTCTCTCTGCTTGTCCACAGCTCTGGCGCAGGTGAAGTAACAGAAGCGTGAATGTCTTGCTGTGTTTTGCATCTGGCTGCCATAGGCAGCTGCCCACTTTGTTTGAGCTTGTTTGGCCTTTATTTCCAGAGGTAGCTTTGTTGTTATCTTGGTATCAGTTTGTGCATCCCTTCCCAGTGCTTTAGCACACAGCATTGTGCACTCTGCCAGGGCCAGCTGAGTCTGCTGAAACAGCCAAAACCATGGCCTGCGTCAAAATTTTTGCAGTGTTTGAACTCACGTTTGCTTGGGTAGTCAGCTATCAGATGAGATTCTTCAGTGATAACAGGGCATTCTAATATGCATAACAAATAATGGCTTTCGTTCTTGCAAGATGTCACGTAATCTTACTAACTGTTTATAGACTTTTCATTCCTACTTTCTGGAATGAGATAGTAGGTCTCATATCCTGCTCAGGATGGTAAGAACAAGACTGTGTAATATCCTTGTCTGTAGGTATGGGGTAAAGGGATCTGGAATGCACAATATCCCTTCCCCCACAGAGGTCTGAAGTCATTTATTCTGAGTAAAGCTCCTGGGCTCCTCTCAGCTTCTTTCTTTTGTTCTCTCTTGCTGCACTTGGACCACAAGGCAGTTCAGAATTCAGTTCTTGGATGGATTCTCTGAGTTATAGGTTGGACTTGGTGATCCTGAGGGTGTTTTCCAGCCTGGATGTTTCTGTAGTTCTGTGAGTTTATGCTGTCCATTTTACCAATCCATTTTTTAGGCTAATGCCACCTGATGTAAGGCATGCTCCAGGACAGTCTGTCTGCAGACATAAACTTACCAGCACTCACTGAAGAGCCTTGGGGTGTACATGCCATCATTTAGCTCTTTGGGAATGAGTCCCTGAGTTGTTTTGCAGGAATCAGGAGGGAGAATTTCACTTTCAGATTCAAAAGAAAAGTACTGAAATCTCTAAGACATTTTGTTGCAGTCCTACGCTTAAAGCTTTTAATGTTTATAGAAAATTGCCTCTTACCGTATTGATGGAAATTGCCCTTTAGATTGCAAAAGCTGCACAGAGACCGCAGCTACATTTTTGCCACCATGTTTTGACAGATTGTCATGCTTCTCACAAAAGTTTGATTTTAGATGGAATATGCAAAGTAAATGTGTGTGCTTTATTATAAGGAAAAATACTAAAATTGCTCTGCAAGCACAACTGTGCTTTGCAATTGTATTATGTCTGATAAAACCAGTGTCATTTAAAAGGATACTTTTTCTACTGTGGCATTTATCTTCATTGTAGTATTTGTAGGTTTTTCTGTAACTGACAATTGGCAAAGACACAAATCCTAAATAAACATAGCTACTGCAGATGGTGTATATTCTGCTTTTAAAGTTTCTTGATGTAGGCACAAGAAATACCAAAAGACAGAGCACGTGGATGGTGGTCCTACACTTGGTGCTGGATATAACAAAGTGCCAGAGGCAAAGTCAGTGCAGTACCCAAGATGTATGTTTCATAGCAGTAGCATGACATGGACTGTGACACCTGGGGGAGGGTTGGGGCTGTTTTTAATTGACTTTGGATGGAAATAAGGAACAAAGTATATAGTTTCAAAGGAAAAAGTCCTTAGTCTGTGTTTATGAAGTGTAGCCAAGAATCCAGCTGCTCTCTTACTCAAAAGATACACTGTCTGGTAAAACCTTTTCCAGCAAAATTTAGGGTCTGGGGGCTTTTCTTACATGCCTACAGATTTTTTTTTTTTTTTTTTTAACTGCTCATTATAACACTATAATTTGTACACCCATCCCAGAGTGTGTTAAAGGAGTGTGTGGACCTGGTGCTTCAGGACATGGTTTAGTGTTGACCCTTCAGTGCTGGGTCAAAGGTTGGACTGGATGATCTTTGAGGTCTCTTCCAACTGGATGTATTCTGTGACTCTGTGTTTAAAGATTCAGATGAATCTTGATTACAGTTGTGAAGTGCCTTCACAGGAAGAAAATATGAGATGCTGAAAAGATCTGTATTTTAGGATAGAAATACAAAGCAGAAATTGGTGGTTGGAAGCTGAAACCAGAAATGGTCAATATAGACATTAGATACAAGTCTTGACAGTGATTTTGAAGGACCATTAAACCATTGTACCAGAGATATCTTTCCTCATGTGATGTCTTTAAATCTGGATTGAAAACAGTCTGTTTTGGAAGATGCACTCTGGCCAAATCATGTATCATTCACAGTCTCTTCAGTCTAGCTAATAGTGATAACTGTAGAAGTGAAGGTGTGGCAGTCCAGATTTCAATGTGGATTGCAGACATCTAGTAAGAAGTCTGAGTCTGTGCATAGGCTGTTAGCTCACATCACAGTCTCCAGCAGATCACTATGGTGCTGCACATTAAACCTGGGGCTTGACTACCTGGCAGCAACCTTTTCCTTCATTCTGCTGTGTAGACACATGGGAGGAGACAAGAATGAAAACCAAATGGAGTATCTGAGTTGAAGAGTAACTTTAGAATAATGATAAGGGCTTGAAGCTTTGTGTAGGGATTCAAGAATAGGAGTATTGCATTGAAGTTGGAAGAAAGATAATTTTAACAGTAATATTTTATAAGTGCTGTAGGAAGATATTGGAGACCAAAGAAAAGGCATTTGCAGCAAACTAGGGCAAGAATGAGAACTGTGATGGTTCATCTAAGACAAAGCAGATCTTTGAAATGTGTAAAAAGGAAATGGCTTCCAAAATGGTTTACAAAAACCAACCAGCATAGCATGTAAATGACAAACTCACTTCCCTTCCATTAAAAAAAAAAAAATTCTGGTCCCACTTTCCAACTTTAAAATTCTATGAATGGGTCAGTTGGGAATAACTGAGACTTACAGCTTGGTTTCCCCATCCTAGTTTTTCTTCAATGTCAATCTTGGCACTGCAGATGTCATCTCTGGGGTTTGAGTTCCGTAGAGCTGGCCAGAGTTTGGTCTGATTGTATTGATAGGAGGATTTTGAAAACAGGATCTGAATTCTTTCTGAGGCTTTTAATACCTCCTTATTCTAAGGTCACTCGGATTCTGGATTTCTGGTTAGGCCTATCTCATACATTTTTTCAGATATTCAAAAGTCTGTAATAGCACACACCGAGGTTATATTAATTTCCAGTGCCTAAATCCCTTAAGTGCTTTGGGGATTTCCCTTATAATCCTCTTTTTAATGCATAAACCTAGAGGGTAGGTTTGGGACCTTTGAGATTTATTCTTTGTGTTGGCTGTTTTCCAGTTGAAGAGGTAACAATAGTAAATGCTAAATACATGAAGACATGGAAATTTTATATGCTGTTTATATTAGCACAGTAATCTGCCAGTCTTTCCTTGGCAAATGAAGGGAAAGAAAGTCATTTTAAACATTTACTAATATTAAATTTATGCAAAACTGTTAAGTCCTGGCTGAACAACTTGAATCATTTTATTTCCAAGGACAAAATAACTATATTAATAAATCTATAAAATGCAGGTTAACCAACAGCTATTTTGCAATTGCTGTATTTTATTGCTGTAACTCTATAATATTTTTCATGTCTCACTGTAAAACAAACGAATAGAAGTATCACAAACTGCTCTTTGTGGTAAGTGACATGCCTTTTCTTTATGATGCATGCTTTGCCATAAAAAGAGAACCTTAATGCATTTCTGCTGGGAAATGCCTATTTATTTTGACAAACCACTCAGCCTCCGGGGGTGTTCTTTTGCCACAGAACTGATTTTACATCTCATCCATTATCTAATAAGATGTGAAAAAAGTGTCCTGTCAGAGCAGGAAAAAAAAAAAATCAGGCTTTCTTTCATTGCAAGGACATGGCAGTCTCACTCGTGAACTTACTTGCAAAATACACAATTGTTAATGAATGGCCCAGTTATACGCTCATGCATGCTTCCAGTAGTGCCTATGGGGAAAACATTGGTAGCATTGGTCCTGAGGAATTTTCATTTTAAAGGTAAGCATAAAAAGTGGTCTCCATGAGAAAATAGATTTCACATCTTTGTGTAATATAGTATGAGTTTATGAATTTTATTATTATAATAAATAGCAGTGTCAGATAAGCTGCACTGTGAGGAATGCCCCAAGGGGTTTTTTTCTTTTTTCAGCATTTTTCCCTTTTCAATGTTTGTGAAAGGTTTAAAATTGTATGGGAAATATGAGATATCCTGGACTGAGGAAAGCAAGCTGAGGCACTGTGTGATAAGGCAAGGATAAAGGAGTGTAAACAAAACCCTTTCAGCCAAATGTTTTCAGACAGATGTGTTCATAAGGAAAGACAGTCACAGGGGAGAAAGAGAATAGGGACACGGAGTAGGAAATACAGTAAAATCAGGCCATAACCTTTACTGTCAAGGGATAAGAAGTCTTTGAGATATTAGGTACCTCTCTGACAAAGGTTCAGGCTGTGATAGCCACTGAACAAGTGACAGACACTGTCTTCTAACCCTTCTCCCTTTCAAATGAATGATAAAGAGAATAAAGGGGGGAGACTTATGGCATAGAAAAGAAAACTAAACTAGCTTTACTGAAATTAACAACAAAAAAAAAAAGAAATATATACAAACCCAAGATCAAACCCTGTACTGGTTTGAGGCTAGTTGGAATACTTCAGTGATCATTGGTTGTGAAAAAGAAAATAATGTTGAAGTCTATATCATTCATTGGTTTGCTGAGAGGGATAAAAGGCCAAAATGTCAAAAATTTGTCCCACTCTGGTCTGTGGCACTGGATCTATTTGCTTCCTCTTCACTCCACTCTAATTTTTCCACTAACAAATACCAATGTAAGCTTTGCCAGTTGCTTTGTTTGTCTGGGAAAGTAGAGGGAAAGAGGGGGTAGCTTTGAGCCCTTCTGGGCAGTTTCCTTTGTCTGTGAGGGATTTTTGATTTCTCTATTATTTCTAATTTGTATAATTGCAGATAGTTGTAAATATTTTGTGTATATATGTTTGCAAATTTTGCTTTGCTGTATATATAGCTTCATCTTGCTTCCAAGTCACCTGAGCTGATCTGGTAAATTTCAGTAGTGGGGGAGAGGGAAAGTTCCTAGCCCTCCACAAACTCCCACCACTCCTGCTTCAAGACAGACACTGGGGAAATCCCAATCTGGAATCAATAGAAGATGGTAATCAAATTCAGGAACACATGGGTTGGGATCAAGGGCAGAATGGGCGGAGTTTTCCTCTTGCCAGTCATTTAGGAAGAGAGCTTGACCCTTGTGATCCTTCAGCTTTATATTGGCTTACATGGAATGTGATCCCTTGGTTTTATATGACATACATGGAATGGAATACCTTGTTGGTCAGTTTAGGGTCACCCATCCTGTCCATTCCTCTCCACAGGTGCAGCCCTTTACTATCTGAACCCCCAACAAAGTACACATGATTAACAGTGACCTTGGTCTGCATACCAGTTCTTGGTACTAAGCAGAAACACGAAGAGGTATAATTTCTACAAATAGTGTCTACAAAACATGCTGTTATCTTCAGGAAGTGCCATTATTTAGAAGAGACTGAGCTGAAAAGCAAAATCACTGAACAGAATTAGTGCTGGTCTGAATCAAGGCAGGACACTCCTTATGTGTGTTTGAACAGTATTCATTACAGCTGAAACTTTTGTCCAGTTGTTATTGTATTTAAATGATGCTCTATTAAAATAATGCAGCTTCTCATACAACCCACCTTGGAAAACTGCCTGCAATGCTAAGATGTTTGCTAAAAAGCAGGAAATAGTTTTAAAAATCAGTGTTAGCTGAAGTAAAATAAAGCATTTGAAATCATGGACAAAGTAGTGCAGAGAAGTGACAAGAAGGAAAACAAGTGTTTAGGTTTGATACCTCTGGAAGTTGGAACACTCAGTCCACTCCTTCACTCCAAATTTTCTTGACTTCGTGAATAAAAGGATCAATCTTTTAGGACTTGTACAATGCTTCTTTTCATAAAAGAGCAGTTTTTTTAGCATGACAATGAAATATGATTTTCAGTGCTTTGTAGAAAAGTGACAATACAGCTTTAAAGGGTTCAAAATGAAATTGCAAAAGCAGGAATTTGTGGCAGACAAATGCTCTAATGTCATGTCCTTCTGATATCCTTGTATTCATTACCTGTGAATGCAGCTCTGTATCTAAAAATCAAGGCTGTTTTATCAGTCTTGCTTATAACGCCAGTCAGAATGGCTTACCACTGAGACATATTTCAGAGTCTGGAGTTGCTTCAAGACAGCATAGCTTTAAAACAACATAAAAGAGACCCCTTTTACATTATCGATTTTTTCCTCTTACCAGCAAGGACACAGAGCTTAATGAACCATTGATAGGTCAAAGATTTTGACATATGTCAAGACAGATATCTTCATTTTAGATGTGTGTTGGGGTTTTTTGGTTGTGGTTTTTTGTTTTCTTTTAATGACAGTAGATTTGATATAAGTGAACCAGTTTAGCTGGCAGAGGCAACTCAGACTGAGGTAGAGACCCATCTCATCTGCAAAATACGTTAGTTTACAATGAAACCTTCTGTAAAGAGCAATGTAATTTAAGGAATATGAAACCAGAACAATTGCTAGAAATGCAGTAAGGGTCTAGAGGTAGTCCCCTAAAATGCATGTTGATTAATCACTGTGTTCTTTCTATGGACTTTTAAAAACCATTCTGTAAAAGCCTATGACAAGGATATAATCTTCTAGAAAATGACATTTCGTATGACCTGTATTGTGATCATCCCCTAGTAAAGTCAGCGATAGTTTTCCACAAAGAATGTATTTGACCCAGAACTGTGAATAAACTACTTCCATTAGCAAACTGTATAAAGCAGAACTGCCTCTTTCAGCCAATCCTCTTGTAAAATCAGATTTCACTGTAGGAGAAACACACCCAAAAGTATCTTTCAGCCAGTCCTCCTCTTGTATAAACAGATTTCACTGTGATAGAAACACACAGAGAAGTATCTAGTATAACTTTATGTCCCTAAATGGACCGTGCAGCAAAATCCCATTTTTAATGATGGCATTTATGTTACTTCACCAATGAAATGTATAATACAAAGAAAAACTGCATTAATGATCAGAGTGTGTAATAAGATGCACAATTAGCATGATTATGAGAATTTAATGGAATGAGGAGGGCAAGAGATCACCTTCTGGATGACTCTTCACAAATGTGACCTGCTGTATATATCCCTAATGTGGTTTTATGACTTGTGTGCTTTGTCTTGTTTTCCAGTTTGTGTTCTGCCATGAATGTAAAGAAGAATACCATGAGGGGGAATGCAGCTCTCTTCTCAGCACACAGGGAGCCCAGGCTCAGAAGGTAGGGATCCCACTACTCATTATATCCTGATCATTATCCGTGGCCCATCTAGAATGACATTTATCAAATGAGTCCTAATTATAATCCTAAATAAAAGCAATTATCTTCATGCTGAATTACTCCAGCCGTTAGAGTTGCCAAATTGGCTTTGAAGTAGATTTCAGTCACTTTGAATGATAGAGTAGCTGAATTCTGTCAAGAGCACACAGAGCTCTGCCATCAGTTGATAAAGAAAACACCTTGCCAATGACTTCTTGGGGCTGTCTTCATACAACATGAACACTTTAGAAATGCTTTCCATAGTCTTGCTGCCTTTCTGTGCACCAGTCAGTAAATCACATGGATTTGAACTGAAGAGCAGGGAGTTTATACAGCCTATGCAGAAAACAGTTATGATAATTTGTGTTTTAGCTCATGTTGGAAGCTGTTAAGAGAGCCTAGAATAATTATCATCTATAATTTTGTAGCTATTTTAGCTACAGACCAGAAGAGGAAATTGTTTTCCTCTCCTGGCCTTTCTCTTTGTTTGAAATTCACATTTCCCAGCTCTACGCAGTAAATAAATCACTCTTGCCTTTTCTTTTTGTGGAGAAAGTGAAAATGATTGAGAGGTACCCCCTAAATATCTCACAGCTTGATGCCCACAGTGCACTCCTAGGAAGCAGAAAACTGATATTCAGATGTCTGATGTGTTTAATACTAAGAGGAAACCAAACCCTGAGCCCACACACAGTCCAACATGACAGATGTGGGACTGTGGGCAGGTGTTGATGGGGACCTGTGGCAGGCCAGTTCTCAGCAAGGCATGCTCAGCTTCTGTCAATGCCTGCAGGCAGGCTCTGTCTGAGGCTGATTTTTGAGGCCTCTCTTTAAATGTAGATCCTGGGAAGGAGATGGAGGCATTCTGGGTGGATGAGAAGCTCAACGTGAGCCTGCAGTGTGCACACACGGCTCAGACAGCAACTGTGTGCTGGGCTGCATTAAGAGAGGCATTACCAGCAGGGCAAGGGAGGTGATTCTCCCCCTTTACTCTGCTCTTGTCAGACCCCACCTAGAATACTGTGTGCAATTCTGGAGCCCCCAGCACAAGAAGGACATGGAACTGTTGGAGAGAGTTCAGAGGAGGGCCACGAAGATGATCAGAGGGCTGGAGCACCTCTGCTATGAGGACAGGCTGAGAGAATTGGGGCTTTTCAGCCTGGAGAAGAGAAGGCTTCGGGGAGACCTTATAGCAGCCTACCAGTATCTGAGGGGGGCCTACAGGAGGGCTGGGGAGGGGCTGTTCACAAGGTCTTGTAATGACAGGATGAGGGGGAATGTGTTCAAATTGGTGGAGGGGAGATTTGAACGGGATGTTAGGAAGAAATTCTTCACAGTGAGGGTGGTGAGGCACTGGAACAGTTTGCCTGGGGAGGTTGTGTCTGCTCCCTCCCTGGATGTGTTCAAGGCCAGGCTGGATGAGGTCTTGAGCGTCCTGATCTAGTGGGAGGTGTCCCTGCCTATGGTGGGGGGTTGGAACTGGATGATCTTTGAGGTCTCTTCCAACCTAGACCATTCTATGATTCTATGATTCTATGATTCTGAGAAACTTTGCCTTGTGCTACTATGGGACAGTTCATTTCCCATACTTTAGAGACACTGCACTAGGTTATGACATATGAGGAGATTCTTCCCTTTATCCTTTATTAGTGAAGCTCTTTTAATTTAAAAAAAAAAAAATAGCCTTTGTTGAGACAGAATTAAACATCCTAGTAGTCAACCAGGGTACCTACCTCTGGTATCCAGAAGTATGTGTGCTGTATGAGACCCAAAATCCATCTGTTTTCCCAGCCTCTAGTGATTTGTTATTCAGATGTGGTATTTTTCTGTTTAGCATTTATCAGCAAATTTTTATTTCATTAATTTATACAACACTCTTTTTTGAGGTCCATATATACAAAGAGATTTGAAGCTTAACTACCCTCAATGAACCTTAGCTACCCTGTATGAAGCTTAACTACCCTCCTTTTGTTTGCGGTGGAACACTCTTCCAGCTCCCATTCACATTCAGGAGAAAAAAAACCCAAGTTCAGCAGAGACATTGAGAGATATTTAAAGTATCCTATATCCTAGTAAAGTGATACACCAAAGTTTAATGTCTTACCTGAATTAAACAGAGCTAGAACTTGAATACACCTCAACATGAACAATGAGTCCTACATAAAGTTATTTATGTGAGTGAGTTTTGCTTAGACCGCTGAAAGTCATTGTAGCACCACACAGATTAGTTCAATAATGTTATCTCAGTAGAAGCAAGATTTTGTATAATTTCCATGCTCTAGAGCAGAGGTAAAGGTTTGACAAGAAAAATAAGAATACCACATGAAGAAGTCGTTTATTTGAGATATTTACATATAACCTTAACTTTTCCTGGTGATAACAGGAGCAAATTATCCATCTGGCTTAGTATCTCGGCACATGAATTGTGCCCAGTTAGACCTGATAACTTAGGAGAGTTGATTATGTTTGCTGTTCCAGTGTAATCTGAGCATTTTTTTGCTGTTCCTGGAAAAAAAAAAAAAAACCAAAAAAAACCCAAAAAACCTGTACTATCAAAGAGCTGTTCCAGAATAGCCAAATGATAGTATTAGAATAACTGTTGCAGCTATGCAAATCATTTCCCAAATATAGACAAGACCATAGTCTACACCAAATTAATTCAGAATCCAACTTAAGCAAAAGTTAATTTACTTAGGTCAGCCTTTTTTTCCTTCGAGACGCTAAGAGTGCTGCACTAATTGAACTTCTCCACAAGGTGGTGATGTGCCACTGAAGGAATGTCGCCTTCGCTTTCTGCAAATAGGCGAGCAAACAGAGGTAGCTAAAACAGGGCAAGCCCAGGCGTTGGAGGTTGTTTTCATCTGAACAGCAATCACGACAAAGCTATCCTGCATACGACGCTTCTGTGCTATGCATACAAAACATCCGTGGGGCATACACGGAAAGTAGTGTAGGGTGGATTTTCTTCATCTCTCATTGAGAGATTAATTTCATCATTTATACACCTGGGCTTGCACACCGTTTGTTCTCTTTGGCCCTCACCACGGCTAACAACCCTGCATGTCAGAACTAACTCTCTGTTATTGGATGATTTGTTGAAATGATATACAGTAAAAATAATAAATACACAAACTTTCTGCTAACATGCCTTTCTCTAGGTTATGTTTAACTTTTCTGGTGTCATGTTTAACCTTCCACTGCATGCCTGGGTTCTAGGCCCAACTGGCTTCAGTCTGTGTGATTTGAAGTGACTTGCTTTCACACACAATGAATTCACCCAGACTAGACTCAGCCAGATGGAAGTTAAGGAATGAAGCTTTGTATTCACAGCCTAGCACAATATACAAGCAGATATTTTCAATATATTAGAAATATTTACAGCTATATATGGAAATATACAAGTTGAAAGTAATATGGAAACACAATACCCCTCCCAGAAATAAGAGTCCCCAGGAGGGTCTCCCAACCACCCTTCCATCTTCTTTCCACCCCACTCTCTTATCCCAGAATCTGCCTTACATGTAAGGTGAGTTGGAACGATCAACAGGGGGGGTTAGAAGCAGAATGATTAGTTGGGTTACACAGATCCAGCTAGAAACCAGGGGAAGACACAGACTTTGACAGACTGACTTATCTACATCCTTGTTTTTATACATCTCAGCAAACCTATGAGTGAAGTAGCTATAACCATTGTTTTCTTTTCACAGTCTATAATTTTTCTCATTAAAATATTCCAATTAGCCTCAAACCAGCAGAGTCTGGAACAGGATGCCATAGTTAGTCATTTACCAGGAGCAGGGTGATGCCAACACTGATGTTTTTTATCTACAATCTATTTCAGTATTAAGTTCATAGCATTAGAAGTTAAGTTCAAACTTAACTTCAACTCAGCTCCAAACCTGTGAGATGCTGCCTGCCACAATTGCAGTCCTACAGTTTGATCACCTAAATCCTAAAGCCTATCCCCAAACCTACCACCTCAGCTGTTTGCTATTTGAGTACAACCCTTACAGTGCACAGGATCCATGTATTAACTGTACTTTTCTGCCACTGGCAGTATAAAACTAGAAACCCTGTCAGCCCGGGAACCCATCAGACCAAACAAAATGCAATGCAGTGCCTCATCAGAGTCAGTGCAGACCCGATCCTACTCATCAGCAGATACCACCTGGGCCTTGACTGCAATCCTGGATAGAGTTTCTGGGCTCAAATCTAACTTGGTCATGAGTTTTTAGGCAAGTGATCAGCTCTGCATCACAGCATATTATCTGGGAAAGCCTGGCACATCACCTAGTACTGTGGCTGAAGTCTTTCATAGTATTGTTTCTGGAAGAACTCAGCTAACTTGGGCTGACAGCAAGGGACCAGCCCCTTATTTTCCTCCCGTTGCCTTATGTAGGCAGGTCTCGAAGTTGCCAGTAGGTGGTATAAAATACACAGACATTGGTTACCAGGCTTCCCCTTACGGTGGCAGGAAGACATCTCCCTCATCTCTCGTGCTTGTAGATTTCCTGCAAGCACATAAGGTTGTGAAGGTTGATGATCTCTATGTAGGTGGCACTTTACTGTAATTATGCAGTAGAACGTATTGATTCACTGAGAGCACAAGATATTTCAGAATTTTGTTTTAATAGGGAATTACCAGATAAAGGTGCTTCCAAAATATCCATAGCTGAATTATTGTCACGTTAACATGCAAAATATTTAGCTAACACTTCATGAAAATAAGACTTGGTGCAAAGTATTTCTTACAATATTGCTGTGGAATTGAAAAACTATGCAATGTGCATATAAAATAGCAAGAGAAAGACATGATGATGACAAAATTATGGAACTGCATGTCTCCTGCATGTCCTGACATGGTATCAGGACAAAACAAGCTCCTTTTTTGCTCAAACCTTCAATGAACGGTGAATTGTTAGGGAAAACATAGTATATTATGTAGGACTCCACAGATATACAACCTTCTAATTCAGTTCTCAGTTGTCACTCATTTATGTTTATGCTCTAAATATTGCAACTATCACTTTCAGAATAGTTTCTTTACTAGTTCAGCAAACTTTCCTTGCTGTTTTTAGAACAGTAGGAAATCAAACGTGAGTGTTGTGGTTGGGGAGTTACACACACACATACACACACACACTAGATTAACCAGACTAACTCAGCTGGCTGGAAGTTAAGGAATGAAACTATATTTATAGCATGCACAAATGTACACACATACATATATACATACATATATATATAATGCATACAATTATACACAAGTTTAAAGTAATACAGAAATTCAAAATCCCTCCTGAACAGTCAGGTCTCCCAAACAACCCCTCTCCTTCACCCCCGACCCCAACTCCCAATCTCAGGCTTAACCAGATAAATCTCCATATAGCTCACATGATGAATCTGCAGAGGTCTGAGGTGAGATGTCAAAAGCTGACAAGGAGGTTAGAGGAAAAAGTTAAACCAGGTTACATGGGCTTCATGCAAAGGAATTAAGGCAAGATGAAACCAGACACACAGACCAACAGAGAAGAAGATAAGTGAGTCCCTTATCTTATATTTTGACAATTTATGTCTCTCAACAGAACAAAGGAGCAAAACAGGCATCACTATTATTATCTTCTCACAGCCAGGGATCTAATTTCTCTCATTAAAATGTTCCAATTAGCCTCAAACCAGCACAGTGAGGTATTTGAGATGATGTACTACAAGGAAGAGCTAAATTGAGAAACACACAGCATTTCTCTGGAAACTTCTTTCCCTACTCAAATGAGGGGGGAAATTAATCAAAATGATAAATAGTAACTGCTGACAACAAAAATAATGAATTATTTTTAATTATTTGCATCTTAGTGAAAGAAAAAGCTAATGAACTAGTTCATGATAAATAACATCTTTTAATTAGTCCTGAATCATAGAATGAAATATGGACTGTCTATTATTAGGCCATTGATTTGTGTTTCCCATCAGTTCCATTTTAAAAATTAAATAAAATACAACTGTACAAAAAAATGGCACAGCTATCTCAATTTCTAAAGTGTTTTAAACAGTTGGAAAAGAAACTGAGACTCAGGGGTTCAGTGGCTGGTATATTCACAATGTCAAGCACAGGACATTTCAACCCACAGATGTCTAATTAAAGGAGGAAGAAAAATAACTATAACCGGGAAATGTCCTGTAAAGTTAATTCCTATGTTATAAATAAAGATACACCAGAGGAAATCTGAGAATAGATCTTAACTTTCTGTCTAATGAGAAATAGATGGAAACTATATAAAGAGAAGTTTATCTTTCCTATTTTGGGAAGCAATTGCGAAAGGCTGCTTTTGTTTATGAGGTTACACTGACATTCATTTGCAGCTGTGTTGCCACTAGTGGGAGAAGGCACGTTCTTTATTCCTCATGGAAAAGAGTTATGCAAGAATGACCTTTATTAGATTATAATTTCTGCTGTAGAATGAATTCAATATTCACCAGCTGCCTGAATTTAATTCGTGATGATATGAACAGCCCCAACATGTAGAGTGAACATCTTGGTGTGCAATGTCACCAATCCAGAGTGCTCAGATTTTATTTAGTGTAAGTTTCTTTCACCTTTTATCAGAACAAATATATCACTTTGATTTTAGCTAGTTGCCATCATCACAAAGCAGCTCTTTTTCTACAGCAGAATTCCCTAGGCACACCAGACAAATTGGCTCACACAAAGCTGCTTCATGTGAATTTAGCAGGATCACTGTTGTACTGACATGTTTATTTATCCTGTATGTGAAACGTATTCTGATTGATGAATATCTTTCCTGTTCCTTACCTATAGCCATATTTTAGTGTTTTGATTAGCCAAAATATTTCTCTAGATTGGAACACTAATTCCATAGCTATGCACACCTCTCTTAGTGAGATTTTGACTCTTAAATGACTCAAATAATGCTTGGAGGTTTTACCCTGCTATTTTTTCCCCAGAACAGAAGTAAAAGACACTGCTAAACACAACACAAGGTTAAGTCATGTGAAAATGTTCTTAAAATAGCTCAGTAGAAGCTGTGGGGGTGAAAAAAAATTCTAAACCTCCCCTAATGCAATTTGAGGCTATCTCTTCTTGTTCTGTACCTGATACTAGGGAGAAGAGACCAACCCCCACCTCGCTACAGTCTCTTTTCTGGTAGTTGTAGAAAGCAATGAGATCTCCCCTCAGCCTCTTCTCCAAACTAAATAATTCCAGTTCCCTCATCCATTCCTTACAATGCCTGTTCTCCAGAAACTTCACCAGCTTTGATGCCTTTCTCTGGGCACACTCCAGCCACAGTTGTTCTCACATTTGTGCTAGAAAATGAGTAATAACTTCTGGCTTGAGACATCTAAGCCTTTTTTAAAAATCTGTATTTCACATTAAAAAAATCTGTATTTTACATATTTCTTAAAAAAAAAAAAAATTAAAAAAAATTTTCCACCACAAAATTTATGTATTTCTTTAATATTAAAAAAAAAAATCCCCAACAACTTATTTTTCAAAGGAAAATGAACCTTAAAAACAAGCATTTCTGATGAAAAAGAAAGGAAGATGCACTAGGATACTTTTTTAAAAAATGCATACATGATCAGAAAGGAAGTAAGCACCAAGAGCAAGAGTCTAGAAAAGCTAAGCTTCACTAAAAAAGAGTCCAGAAAAACTTCACTTCACTAAAATTAAGCACAGTGAAATGTTAACAGCTTCATATTCTATTCTGAAACAAGGGTCTTCAGTTTTCAGATGTTGTCTATGCAAGGCAAAATCACGGAATCACAGAAGCATTGTGGTTGGAAAAGACCCCCAGGATCCATCCCTACTCTATAAGGTTCACCCTTAAACCACATCCCCAAGCACCACATCCACATGACTTTTAAACACATCCAGATTTGGTGACTGTATTGGTTCTAGTTTAAGCTTCCCAGAGTCCAAAAGCCTAACAGAACAATATAATAATAAGACGCCTTCCCCTCTCCCCCTTTTGGAAAGAAAGGAATTAGATGTAAAGAGTGAAAAGGGGTAAAACACACAAAGAATAGTCTTGATTCAATTTGGAAGCTAAAAGGAAAACGTTAACAATAAATAAAAGGTGTTATAGGTAAGGGGAGTTGCAAAAATCCAGGGAAGGGAAAAAAATACACTATGTATATGCAACCAGATTGGATGGCAGTGGATGGAGGTGGTTGCTCCCCCCAGATGTTTAGCTGGCCACACGGCAAAGCAGGAGCAGCGGGAACCAGGTTGCTGCTGGCAGAGAGAGACAGAGAGAGAGAGAAAAAGAAAGTATTTTGAACTAGAAGTTTTGCCATAAATGTTTTTAATCTGTATGGTACTGCTTAGTTTCTGACACATTCTTTGTTCACTTCATGTGGTTTTACCAATAAGTCAGTATGCATCCTATTACCTGAATGAGATACTGCTTTAAGGACACTATTTCTATTTCAAGATGCTATCTGCCTCTGTAGGACTTTTTCTGATTCTGTTTGACATCGATTACCTACATAAAAAGCTTTCCATGTTCATGTTCTTGCACTGCTGTATGGTGCTCAGCAGTCTCTGTGGTCTCTTTATCCCCATTATTTTTCCCAGAAACAGAATAGAAGTAAGTCTGCGTCCTTCATTGTGACTCATAGGTAACAAGACAATTTTTTTTCTTCTATATCACTAAGGCATTATTGTAGAGGGGATGTTGAAAACTGCTTGCAACAGCTCTTACTGTAGGTTCCTGTTATTTATGGGTATTTGTTTCTGGTCATAATGTTCAGCACAGCTTAGAATCAAGAAATATTCCTAAAGTAGCATAGATAGAATCTGGTAGGGTTTTGGGGTTTTTTTGGTTTTTTGGTGGTGAGGGAGGGCATGGGTGTAGGAGCTAGAGCATGTTGTGCAGGCTCACCATCACAAGTGATCAGTCTCCTGTCCTTGGCATGATACACACATGAAGAATCTCTGAACTTCCTATCCAAGACCAGCATAGGATAGGCAGGATGGTTTAGATAGATAACTGGCAATGGCAAAGTGTTGAACAACTTTCCTTTCTTGTTTGAGGAAAAAAAATGCAGAAAAATGTACATACACTTGCAGTCATTGTATGTGGAGTCCTAAATAAAACACATGAACACAGGAAGCTCATAGACCAGGATGGTAAAATTTCTTTCCTGAACTGAAGGGACTCCATCCCTGTAGCATTTCACTGCACTTGCTTCCTGCGAAATTAAGTTTTTAACTTGGCATTCAGCAAGACTGGACATAGAAAGGATGTTTCAGCTCTAATACTACATCTATTTCATGCTAGATTTTTTTTTTTTTGCAGTGGATAAAATTAATATAATAATCCACTCTTTTCAGCAGTTTGTACTTTCTTGGCAATTTGCATATGTGTGGGTTGAAGTGTTTATTTTAGTTATTCTTGAGCTCTTTGTAAGTTCTGTTTGCTTTCAGAACTAAGATCCAATATCTTTATACAGTTAGCAATTTGGTATGTGAAATTTTACTTCATGCGCAATAAAAACAAAAGAAGGGGAAAATGTATGTTTCCAAGTGCTAAACCAGTTAGTTTGATTATGAATTGTTTGGGAAAAACAGAGCCACTGTGAAGTTCTTCTGAGTTGACTACAAAACTTAAAATATACTTCTGGTCTTCACATGTAGCTATTATTGTGAAAAGGATAGCAATGTTTTTTCATTGCTATGGTGACTTTAAACTTGAATCATCTGTATGCATGTTCAGTAATTTATATTATAATAAGATGGAATTAACAACATAGAATCATAATTAACAATATCATCATCATGCTTTGGGTGGAAAAGACCTCCAAGATCATTGAGCACAATCATCAACCTAACAGCACCATGGCCATTAAACCATGTCCCAAAGTACTGCCACTGGGCAAACTGAGGTCCAGGTCAAGCATTCCTTTCTCTACTATCTTGCGTTCAGGCCTCTCTGTGTTAGCTCGGATTGTTTGCTTGAAGATCAAGGTGTTGCAAGATCAATACTAGATTATGTTCTTTGCTATTAGCCTGAGCAGCATTTTCTGTTTCCCAGAACTTATTAATGTGCCATTGTGTAGAGGTCATTCTTTTGCAGAATTGCTGAATAATCCAGTGGAGTGCAGGGCTGACTTCCCTCTCCAGAAGAAGAGAGCTAAAAGTAGAAGTCACTTTTAGAATACAGCTAAGAAGACTTGGTTCATTTTTGTCACATCTGTATCAAAAAATGTTATCACGCTGCAGATTATTGAGAGATTTAAGAGCTGAGGAAACCGATTTTGGTAGCAAAGTAAAAAAAAAAAGTTATACCATAAACACATTTTTTTTAATGTTTCCTTATTTTAAAAGGTTGTGTTCTTTTGAGATGCATATTGCAATGGCCACCAGTTGAGCAGGAAACTAATTTCTGCAGATGTAGTTCATTGTTACTCTTTTTTAACTCAGACAACTTCCGTCAAGAAAGAAACCTTTGATCTTACTCACTGACAGTGCAACAATTCATAGGTATTATCAGTGTTTTTTATCAGTAGCTTGGCAGAAATCATGAGGAGTTATGGTTGAGGTGCAGATTTGAAAGTTGCACCAATTTCCTTTTTCTCTCTTATTAGAAATAAATATATTAAAGTATTATCCACTTAAGTAAATATTAAAAAATTATACACAGAGCCTATGAGCATTTAGAAGCTATGGACAAAGAAGTTATGGGAAGTTTTACAAATTATAATTTAGTTTTAGCCCATCATTTTCCTGTGTGCTTAAAAAACCCACATTACAAATTGAGAGAGCGGAACTTTAAGGCTGGAACCTGCAAAAACTGTTTACAGCTACTATTCACATAGTTGCCAACCTTGTATGGTAGAAATGACCCAAGGCACTACCATCTTTTGGTCCTTGTACTATCATTTAAAGCAGGAAATGGCCAAGTAGGACACTTGTGTAGATTATGTAATTTTGTCTCAGTCGTAAATAGGGCAAATACAGGAGTCCCTTCTAAAATAGTCTTGGTGATGACTTTTTCCTTCTCTCTTGCACTATCTGGAGAGATACTTGTTTCCATTGTTCACTAGGGGTTATTGTTTGTTTGTTTTACTTTTTCTTCAATTTTTGTTTATTTGTTTCTTATATGTGCCTCTTAAATTTATAGAGATTCATATAGACCTCTGAAACCAGGAGTACACTTTATTATGAAAAACAGTTTCTTTCCATGGACCCCCCCATTCTGCATTATCAGGTGTGGCATTAGTGGGTTTGTTTATCTTGCAGGAATGCCTTTAATCCCTGAAGCAGAATCAGACCTACAGCGTCTAACATGTCAGGTCTCAGCTGTGTTCATCTGACTCCTGCTTCATCTTAACCTTTTGCTTTACCTTTTTTTGTTCATTTGCAACATGGCTTGATGCCCCCTGTGTCCTCCTGCTGGGGCTTTGCCTGCCACTCAAGGCAGGGACCAGGAGGGAGGACACAGCCTGTGCTGCAGGTGGATGCAGGAAGGACTCCCCAGGATGTCACACAGTTTAGCTGCTGCAGCTTCCCCTGACATCCTGCAACCCAGAACCTAACCCAATGCAGGTGTCGTATAGACTGGACAATAATAAGTCTTCAATTTTTGAAGCAAAATTCTGCATTTCTTACGAAGTCCAGCCTTCCTGGTCTTGCAGTCATTCCTCTTTGTCATGGGCAAATAGTTCCACTTCAGTATAAACATCATGTCCCAGGGCAGCCTTTCAGTATTATGCCAACAGGTGATTTTTCTCTCTGTCTTTGCAGGGATATCTAGTTGACGAACAGGCAGCCATGCGAGCTCGATGGGAAGAGGCATCTAGAGATACAATCAAGAAGACAACTAAGCCATGTCCCAGCTGCAATGTTCCAGTAGAAAAAAATGGTAAATTTATTAGATATCTTGTACTTAATTTTATTTTTAAATTAATTTTGCAATATAGATGTATGTGTACACATGCACACTATTATTCCAAGATAAAGAAGAGCACATGGACCTTGAATCTTTCCTTGGTCACTTTATCTAAATTATCTTGAAATCACTAAATCTAAATCACTTAGCTGTACAGCTACTAGTTAAGCCTCACAAAAATTCCCTGCTATTTTACAGGGAAAATGAGGCATACAGAGACATTGGATGTAGCTTTCATATGACTGAATGCCCAGCTGGTTGTCTAGATTTTCCATTTTCAGTGGACAAACTAGATATTTGGAGAAGCAGAACATGTGTCTAATGTAGGCCAGAAGAATCATACCTAAAAGTGGGGTGTGAAGAATTAATCCTGCTGTAGGTGTCTACTCAGACACCTACATGTCTACTCAGACATGAGATTAATCTCAGCCCAGTGACATATCCAGAGTAGGTGAGCAAATCCTGACAAACTGGTTGCATTTATTAATTTTTACCATGTAGGAAGAAACAGGGAACGTTACATAGGCTGTACTTTATAAGTTTATGATGTTCCAAGATTTAACTGTATTTATGCTAATTAATCAAAATATATTATAATTATTGCCTAGCTGCTTTAAATGTCAATATCAAGAGTAGAGAATGCTTGCCAGTTTTGTGACAATCCCTTATTGAAATGGAATGCTGAAAATGCCAAATAAGACACTGTGAACTCCAAGGATAAAAGATTGCAAGCAGTGATACCACATAAATATTACTAAAGAAACAGGACAAAATCCGGAAATCTGGGGTTTGATGAAAGAAAGCAGTTGGCAGATGGAAAGTAGGAGACTTCTTCAAGCACAAGAAGCAGCAGAAAAGAAAGCATGAATTCAAGACTGGGAAAGCGTGACAAGATTCTGCAGATTGTGGAGAGCCATGTGGGCAGCAGAAGACAAATAACAGAGGGGTAATTAAAAAGAAAATATTTACAGACTTGTAAAATATGGGCTGGAAAACAGAAATTTGAGCTGAATTATAAATATACAAATAATAATCATGTTTATAGTTAACAGTTCATGCATAGCCAAAATAAAAAATAAGAAATTCTGGTCAGATTCAAAGTGGTACTAGGACCTTTGATTTCTCTCAGAGTCTGCCACAAAATCTTGACTCCTAGATTACAGGCAATTGTCACTTGTCACAAACAGGATATCCCTATCTGACAACATTTACACAATTCCCACTAATGTTTATGTATCCAAAAGGAAATAAAGGACATTAGACTTTTTATCTTTGAGAGAAAATATTTATTGAAGATGCATAGTAAGCAGAAAAATACTTTTCCTTGCATATAGTCTGGCCCGTGTCAGAACAACACCTCATAATGCAAAATGTCAAAGCCATGGCAGCAAGCTAGGAATTCTTGAATACACTGGAATCAGATGATTGTGCTGCTATTTAGAGGGACATTGGCAGACTAGGAAGCAAGCTCAGGAAGTTCAACAAAGGAAAATGCACTGGTCCAGGTTGAGGGCCAACGTGATGGAAAGGATCTGAGTATCCTGGTGAACTCTAAGTTGGGCATGAGCCAGCAATGTGCCCTTGCAGCACAGATGGCCAGCTGTGTCTTGGGCTGCATTAGAAAGAGCATCACCGAGGGAGGTAATGTTTCCAGTGCTCTGCTTAGCACTGGTGTGGAGTGGTGGGTCAAGTTTTCAGCTCTCCTGGAGCTCTCCTGTACAAAAGATGTACAGATTGCAACAAGTCCCTCATAGAGCTACAAAGATGATAAAAGGACTAGGTAAATAAATACCTGATGAGGGCTGCAAAGAAGATAGATACAAACTCTTTTCAGTGGTGCCTACTGAACACACATAAGACAATGGACACAAACTGAAACGCTTAAGAAACAAAAGTGCTTTGTGCTGTGTGGGTGGTTGAAGACTGGAATGAATTGCCCAGAAAGAGTCTCCATTCTAGTACACATTCAAAACCCAAGTGGATGCAACTTTTATCACCTTACTTTAGTTGACCCTGCTTTGAGCAGAAGAGAGTTGGACCAGAAGACCTCTAAAGTACCTTCCCACCTCAGTGATTCTGTGTCTGCGAGGCATGAAGCTTAAAAAGTGCAGTGCTTGCTTTTTCCTCTGGTCACAGGTACTGCACATGCCAGCATCTACGCTGATATTTGGAATCTGAAAAAGCACTTCTCTTCAGCCAAAATACAGCTGGTGTCAAGAGACTAACAACTGTACACTAAAGTCTACCAACAGGCTTCATTTGAGAGGAGTACAGTGACTATACAAATGAGAATAGTTCTACCTCTCTCCCCAAATGCTTCTGTAGACAGTATCGTTTACAAGAGACCAGTGGTAGTAAATAACTCTTCTACAATAGCCAAAGTGAAAGAGCAAAACACTTTTCCATAGCTCACATCCTACTCTGAGTGAATTTAAACATCTCTCAAAGGACTGCTGTACTCACAGATTTGTAGGGCACATTGCTTGAGGCACTCTCCACTCCGATTGCTGATCTCAGCTGGTGAGTAGCCAAGAATAACATGATTAATGTACCTTAGCAGGTAGAGCATACATTTGACAGGGTACTCAGTGGGTTTTGGGTCCTGCACTAGAACTGAGATGTGTTTTACCCATTGATGTCTTAATGCGAATAATAAGACAGAACTGGATCTCAAAACTTTAAGTAAAATGTAACTTGCAGGCTGGCTATTGGTACACTTACATTTAAATAAGATTAAAATATCTGGTGACTTGCACCTCTTACACAAATATATAAATTAACAAATAGGCTTTGCCATCACAAAATCTGGCTGTCAGATGAAGCAGAGAGGCCTCTTTTAACAAACTAGTTCTTGTGTCTCCTGCTGGTTTTACCTTCCGAGAATCATTCTGGAGTGGCACTTATAGAAGAGGTGGTGTAAGAACAGCAAGTGATACAGTAAGGAACATACACTCTCTGTACCTCCACTATCACCGTCTGGAGTCAAACCAAGATGTCAGTGTTTCAGGGTTTCTTCACACTGCGCGGCTTGTTTCAGTTTGAAATATACAAGAGATCTCTTTGTGTGGTAAACAACATAATTTCCATTCGACCTCTATTTCTGTAACGACCTTTGACAATGTTAATGTTTTATGTACTACAAAATAAACATTTGATCAAGATTGTGAGCAGAGAGATTAAAGCTGCTCTCACAGTATGGGCAGGAAAGAAACCCATCACACAGGAAACACTGCTGAGATCAAAAGCCTGCTTCAGGTACTAAGAAGGTCAAATCAACTTATATTACCAATGTCATTATAATTAGCAGTCAGCCACCAAAGTCTGTGTCTCCTCATATATTCTCTTCCCAAATCTCTCAATTCTAAGTTCAAAGAAAGATTACATTTTGTTTGTCTCACAGCTGGACTAGGGTAGAGTATCCTTGATCAGACTCCCCCATGACTGCTTTGACAAGCCACTGTCATCTCTTCTCACCATCTTTATAAAAGTCTCTTCTATTTCCTCCTACTCCTGCAGCCCCTTAAGTGAGACCAGAACATTAAACTCCACTAAAAGAGGGAGTGGCAGGTTTTTAAAATCCCAAGGAAAATATTCTTCAGGTTTGTAGTTCCCTTTAATTAAATATTGCACTTACTCAGTAACTGAATGCCTGACAAATCTCCTTTTAACAGTTAATTGTTGATTACCAGCTCTAAGTGCTTACCAAGTGCCAAAACCATTCTCTTGCTGTTTTGTAGGTGGCTGCATGCATATGAAGTGTCCTCGGCCTCAGTGCAGATTTGAGTGGTGCTGGAATTGTGGCCTGGAGTGGAACAGAACCTGTATGGGAGATCACTGGTTTGAATAGTGGCACTGAGGCCAGCCCATGTAGCCGCTAAAGTTTGTTTGCATTGGTGCTGATTTCTGAACTCTTTGCTTAAACAAAGCTCACAGTGGTTTCAGGGACACAGAGTTCAGAAGCTGGCTCAGTTTGTTGGGTTTTTCTTTTTTTTGCATATGCAATCACACCAAAATCACACGGAAGTTATGCCAAGGGGGTTTAATCCACTAAATAAAAAGCATAATTATTTTAATGGACAGACTTGCTCATCATGACACAAAGAAGGGTAAATTACACCTTTCTGAACTTGTGCAGTCTGTCAGCACTGAAGGCAGATAGGATAACCATGAGAAACATTGCTTGACACTTAGAGTCAGAAATTCATAACTCTTGCAAGAGCAGCCTGAAAATGTGTGTGAGAGCATCAAGGAGGGAGGAGAGGGTTCCCTGCATCATCTCTTTTTTCTTTGACCACTGCTTTGCTCATTCAGCACAATTTTTTTTTTTTTTTGAGACAGCTATTATTTATTTCTTAACAGCTATTTTGGGAGAGGGAAGATTGTGGCTTTTTGTTGTTTTCTCAGGGTTCCTTCCTGAGTGGCTTTTTGTAGAAGTCATGCTTTCAACCCAAATTCTCATAGAAACATTTGGCTTTATGCCGTATATATGGTTGTGTGTTTGTAACATGTGACACAAAACCTGCCTACTTACTCATGGTAGACTTTGCAGTTTCAGCTCTAACCGTGGCTGCTGTTGCAGTGGTGACTGGATCAAATTTAGTATTGTGCAAGCTAGACTCACAGGGTTTCATTTTAATTCTGCTTACAGCAACACTTTGGACATGGCAAAGGGAAGCAGGAGGACACTTCTCAGGGGTTTTCCCTATCATCATTTTCTTGAATGTAACTTGAACATTGGTATATTTTTGAGCACGCATTCACAGCTGAAATGGTGTGGGACATACCTCATATTTTACAATACTATCTTTTATTTTACTACTTTAACACAGTAAGTAATTCTTACTAGTATGTCCAAGCCTGAACAATCTCTCTATTTTGTGTGCTTTAGACTGCTGTCTTATTCTGATTTGAAATGGGTACTGTCCACATCCAGCATGCCATGTAAGGATTTGCACAATTCAGTTTGGGAAAATAAACGCACAATAAAGTGGTCAAAATTGTTTTGTTTTGTTTTTCATTTGAGTACAAAGTAACTCATTAAAAAAACAGAGATGGAAGTCCTGAAGTGGATTTAGAAAAGGGCAGTGAATCTGATGAATGGTCTGGAGAACAGGTGTAATGAGGAGTGGCTGAGGGGACAGGGATTCTTTAACCTGGAGAAAAGGAGGTTGTAGAGGTTTTCACTCTCTATAACTGCCTAAATGGAGGGTGTAATGAAATTAGTGTTTGTCTTTTCTCCATAGTAACAGGTGATGAGAGGAAATGGCCTCAAGTTGCACCAGATGAGGTTTAGAAGAAACGTCTTCTCTGAAAGGGTTATAAAACACTGGAATAGGCTCCCCAGAGAAGAGGTTGAATCCTCATCCTTGGAGGTGTTTAAAAAATGTATAGATGTGATGCTAAGGGAAATGGTGTAGAACCAGACTTGGTAGAGTTAGGTAATGGTTGGACTTGATCTTAAAGGCCTTTTCCAACTGTAATGATTATATGAAGGATATTGGGTGGGTTGTGCATTTCCTTGACTGATTCAATGTCCCAATTGAGAGGCTAGGCTTTGTTTAAAACTTCCTACTAGCACAAAACAAATCCTATGGCCAGGGACTTCTTCTATTGACTTTGAATTAATATTTCATATGGCATAGCTGCAGAGAACTGAAAATATGGGTGTGTCTTGCCAGTGCAGAGCAAGAAGCCTGAGGTATAAGAAAATCCCAAGCTCACTACAAAAGCCATCCTATTGCTAAAAGCAGTGGAGTATCACATTTCTCAGCTGCAAATGACATTGGAAGTCTGAGGAAACAAATGGATGAAGACATGAGGTACAAAAATGAGAGGAAACTGGTAGAGTTTAGAAAATGAGAGAGAAAGGAAGTGGCAGCAAGAGGACTTTGGCCATTCCTTAATGGCAGTTTTCCTTTTTGGCACTGGTGAACTGAAATGTATGCAGAAGTAGCTACATTAATATGTAGGGATGCGATAGAATGCTCCATTCATACGTAGAGGTGCAGTGTAGCTCATTTAATTGCATTATCTTAATGGGGCCATTTTACTGTAAGATCTGATTATTTCATGGTTTAATTTTCTATACCTGGGCCTGTTTTGTGATTTGCATGGCTTGTTGCCAACAGGCTTGTTTGAAAATCATGGTGCTTAATTTCACAGTGCTGTATTTCTTTCTGACCAGGGTAGGGCATGGCAGCCATGAGTCATTAAGACTGCAATAGAAACATCTCTTTGTTGGGAAGAACTTGTCAGAGGATGAGATTATGAGCTTTCATCTAAGATATAAGCAAGGACAGGAAAGGAGGATAAAGAAATTAGTTTCAGCATTGACTCAAAATTATCCACTCTTACAGACTGGCTTTATAGGCCCTTGTCACATAAGTTATTTTTCACACAGTCCAGATTTACATCCTGCCAAATGAAAATGTGTACCCTTCAGATTTTAACAAAATATCCCCATATCTTTTCTGTGTTAATATATATACACCTGTATGCATACATGCACAACCTTTGAGATGGTACAGGCTGTAAACCTGACCTCTATTTGAGGTGAGATTCTCATCACTTCAACAATTTAAAGGGCACAAAAAATCAGAATCAATATTCTGTGACAGACACTATAAGAATTCTGGAATTCCTATAGAGATGTGTGAACTAGACCTAAAATTTCCTACACTGGTAATTTTTTTTTTGCATGGAAAATGCACTTTCAAAAAAATATACAACTTTTTTTTTTTAATCTAATTGCTATTGTCATCTGAAGAGAATTGCAAAATACCAGCAAAACAAATAAACAAGCAAAACTCACAACAGAACAAATAAATTCTTCAGTGTCAATTCAGACTGCTTGTCTTGTTTCAGCTCTGAAATACTGGCATGGAATTAATCTCACCCAGTTTTGGCTATTTAGTTGGTTCAGTACTTCAGAGGCTTGCACAGAGATCTGTCGTGCATGTGTATGGTGGGCCCTGATGAGTTTTAAGAGCAGTTGGTCATGGTTAGAGATGTGATAGCAACACGCCTGCCAGGGTGTAGCTCCTGGTAAGACAAAAAGGACCACAGAGCTCTTAGACATTCTTGGCTCTGTTGTTGGCATGAAGAGGGGAGCTTTCCTTTTTACAAAACTTATAAACTGGCATTACTTGCTAGTGTCCATGAAACCATCCTTGGCGAAGCTTCCTTTGGGTCAGCACACGTCTCTGGAAATGGTCCTGGGCAGTCATGAAGGTAATGAAGAGAAACAGGACTCAAGCATGAAAAAAGAAAGGTATCAACCTGAGGACATAAGTAGAAGCAAAGATTTCAAGAGCTTGTGGGTATACATTCCCCACTAGGAATAAACTCTGGAAACACAAAATATAACTATATGTTCTAAGATAATTTATTACAGTGAGATAGAGCAAGAAAATAAGTTTGTGTCTTTTTGCATCTGGGTTTGCCTTTGTTAATAGAATTCTCTTTGCCTTGACCTTTCTTCATCTTTCAGATTAAAGCAATTACAGACTTCTTGGTACTGCAATTTGGGCTCCTTTTCATGTGTGTTAAATGGATTACGTACAGGATGTATGCTGAAATATCCAACAATAATTATCTCTAATAATTCAGCTCTGTAACAACAATGAAAATCTCTAATACTTAATTCCAGCTGGCAGTGAAATCTGAATACAGAGTAGATTAAGAAGAAAATACATAACAGCTTGACTCCCTCATGAAAAAGCATATCTCAAAGCTTAGCATAAATAAAACTTTGGGAGCCATGGCTTTGACTAAAATATCATTTATATGTCTGCCTTATCTTGTCACAAACTGCAAGCCAAATAATTTCATTTTAAAATGTACACATAAAAAAAAAAATCAGCAAATGGCCCTTCAGAAGAAAGTTTATGCCACTGTTGGGAAATAAGTGTCATGTGCTTCAAGGACATGAGACAAAAAGGTCTGCTTAGTAGGGTAGCATCTATAGTGCAAACCAATACAGTAGCAAAGCTTTTTGCTTATATAACTTGTAGAACACATAGAACTGAATTTAAATTGGCATTTGTGGAGGGGAACCTGAGCCACTTGAAAGTGGAAAGATTCTGCTGCCCTAGAAGACTTGGAATATTTAGACTTTTATGCCAAACTTTCTCACACTTTGAGGTAACAGCAACTGCTACGATTCTCAAGTTCACTGCTGCTCCAACCACTGCAAAAGTAAATGACTGGGTGCAGCAAGTTCAATAAGCAACAGCTGCAGCACGTTGGGAGAGACGAGACAAAGCATTGTCAACTCCAGTGACTGGTCAGCCTCATGCTGAATTAATTTATCTGATTCAGCATTTGATTAGGATGGTGATGGCTGATTTAGAGAAACTCTACACAGAGATGGAAAATTCAGTGTAGCTGTTAACAAGTAGATTTTGCTCCAGGCTGCAAAATTTGCCTGCTTCCTTCTGTTCCCCTTCAAGCAACAGAAAAACATAAAGAAGACAGCACCATACCAAAGCTACCGGAAGAAGGAAATTCCATGTCTAATTGTTCCTGGTGGGCTTCAGCAACTTCACACAGATCATAGAATCATAGAATCAGTCAGGGTTGGAAGGGACCACAAGGATCATCTAGTTCCAACCCCCCCTGCCATGAGCAGGGACACCCTACCCTAGATTAGGCTGGACAGAGCCTCATCCAGCCTTGCCTTAAACACCTTCAGGGATGTGGCCCAAACCACCCCCCACACAGCACACAGCATTGACAGTGGTTCAGAAAAAAAGGGCAAATGTACTACCTCACATTTTATCTGACTTGTTTACAGTTTGTGAGAAAACACTTCTAATTAGTAAAGTTAGAAAAACACCTCTTCCTTCTTTTTTTCTCAAACAGATTGGCCTACTGATTCCTATGTTTGTGTTTGCATTTGTTTGCCCATGTAGTTTCCCTCGTGTATCACCTACTGATTTCCAGATGTGGCTCCTCTTGAGATAGTTAATGCTCTAGCAGTTTGCAGCTTGATTGCATAAGAACTACTAGAGTACATGCACTGAGTAATCCATTTCGTACTCTGGCTAAATATGAGCAGACAAGAAAAACTGTAAATGGCTTTAAGCAAGCAGTAAGGTAGGCAAGAAGCTCATTTAGTCATGTGGAGAACCATATTTAGTGTAATGGTTTGTGTTTCTGCAGGGATTTTATGTTGCTTAGAGATCCAGTCGTATGTCATCTTGGTTTTCTTCATTATTATTAATAGTGCATTTCTCTTTGCTTTTAATTTGTTCTTCTTGTCTGTGTTTCCATTTTTTTTCTGAATAATGGAGTAATGCTTCTATGCTAGTAGATAAAATATGCAGCAAGACATCACCTGTTACATTACATTTTGGCTTTTATCACTAGAAAGCTTGAGGAATACACATAACCCATGTAGGCAGGGAAGTGCCATTATCTGGATTTTACAGACAGGGAGCTCAGTCTAGAGACTGCAGCCAGACTACATTGAGGCAACAGCTCAAATGTGCACCAGCTCTTTCCTTACAACTGGGTAGATCTGTGACTGCACAAAGTGGAGGTCACCTGCATGCCAGCACAGTGATGACACAAGATCAAGGGTGCAGGAATCGGCTTTAGAGCTTAAGGTTCAGAAGACACAAGTATGACATGAGGGACACAAGGAAATTATAGTAGAAAACCCAAAAGGTTGAATTTTTGATGGCCTAAAGAGCACTGACCTAACCTGACATCCTTTGCATCCACTGGGAATTTTACCACTGGCTTCACTGGGAGAAAGCCAATTAAGAGATTTTGAAAACAACATTTAGTTTGACCTTTTAGCAGTATATATATAAGATCTCTGGGAGAACTTGATGTCCCAGTTTCCCCTTTGGCTGTGTTAGTTGAAAATTTAATCTACAAAAATACATTTACATTCATACCCACTTTCCCCACCTTGTTTCAGTGCAAACTAAAATCCATCAAGCATCGATGTCAGACCTGTTTTAAAAACCCTTAAGAACAGCTGAAGCAATGTTGTAGACTTGGCACACAAGTGTATTGTCTGCCTCCTAAACAGAAACCTCGACAGCTTGCCAACATCACCTGCTGGTTACCCGGCCAAAAAATTGCTGAATGAAGACTGCAAGTAATGACCAAACAATAGTGCTAAGATGAAGAGCAGTAGTCGATAAAATGAAACAGTATTCAGACACTACCACTGCTGGGGCCAATGTATTGTTTTTCTTGGAATGGTCTCCAACTGCTCCTGAATAGGTTCAGCCAACTGAGTTTGTTTATGCCTGAAAGCTAACCCTGGAAAGCCCTGCGTTGTTCTTTCCCAGAGTAAAGGAGATGGCAATATGGTAACAGGGTTTGAATTTTTTTTCGGTGAGTAACTGAAGTCCATGTGTTCCACACCTAGTGGAGTTAGAAAAAAACAAACTACCTCACTAAGCTACATTGACTTTTTTCAGTGCTTGGTTACAGATACAACAAATGCTGTGTTTGCCTTTTTTTTTTTTTTTAATCTGCTTCTCAAAGGCATAAATGACTGTGATATTTACATTAAAGTGAGTCAGCTAATGAAGCTGAAATAATTTCTGATTCAAGCCTGTAAGCTTTAGTGGTAGTGTAACTGAATATAACACAATACCAACATTTGGAGTGACTCAGATCCTTATTTTACCTCCTAAGCACAATGATCAAGGCTTTTCTTATTGTCTCATTCTATTGGATTCTACAGAAGGCAAACATAAGCTTCAAACCACTGCTAGCAATAAGCTCCTCCATTGTAGGACACCTTCTCCTGAACTAGCAAACTCTTCTTGTGTGACATTTACTGTGCATGACCTAAGAACAGTGAATGGCATTTCAATTGTTGGTTCTCTTTACTGTGTAAGCTTCAGGGTAGAATTGAGTAAATTAAAGTCTAGTCTACACAATAGAAAGCCTGCATTTTTTGCCTGTCCAGTACAGCCATATGACAGACCTAGTGAATACAGCATGCCAGCTTGGAAAACCAGTGTAGACCAGCAAATATACATTTTTTAAAAAATGTAATTATATTGCACTATTTTTAAAGACCTTTTCCAGTCTAGAAAACTCCTAAGTGCCTTCCCCTTACAGGAATGGCCCATTCCAATAGATTGCTGTGATGAGTGATAACCAGGGAAGTTAATCTGCTTGCAGAAAAACTATTATTGTCTAGGTAAGCTGGAGTAGTTTACTCTCATACTTGGAGTTTGATACTTGTAAGTGCTCAGCTCCCACTCAGGAACCAAAGAAAAAGGTCAGGCTGTCGACAGTCAGACATTAGATGCACTTCAGAAGAAAAAAAACAAAATAAAGAAATCTTTTTTAAGTGTCTAAGCAAAGGTATTGCATATATATCATGGGCTGAATTGAATCTGCTGCTGATATTCAATACCACACTGCTGTCGGCCATCTGCAAAATTAAAGTGTTGGCTAGATGTGCTGGTTTGAGGCTAATTGGAATATTTTAATGAGAGAAATTAGGTTGTTGATTGTAAAAAGAAAATAATGTTGAAGTCTACATCATTAATTGGTTTGCTGAGAGAGATAAAAAGCCAAAATGTCAACAGTTTGTCCCACTCTGGTCTGGAATGCTGGACCTATTCGCTTCCTCTTCATTCCACTCTTAATATCTCTCTTCTAACCTTGGCTAGCACATAACAATGTAAGCTTTGCCTGTTGCTTTGTTTGAGAAAGAGAGAGTAGTTTTGAGCCCCTTCTGGGCAGTTTCTTTGTCCAGGAGGGAGTTTGGATTACTGTATTATTTCCAATTTGTATGTAATTCTAAATACTTGCAAGTATGTTATGTATACATGCTTGTAAATTTTTCTTTGCTATACTTCTAAGCCATCTGAACTAGTCTGGTAAATTTCAGATGAGGGGGGAGGGAGGTGAGGATCCTAACCCACCACACTGGAGCAAAGCATCATGTGGCCTGAAATTCAGATTGTACCACGAGAGGCTTCCTGTTACTGTTGATGCTTCCTGTTTCTGGTTTTGGGGGTTGGTCTTTTCTGCTGGCCTGGGGGGTAAAAAGAGGACTAGGGTAGGTGTGGGCCCGCTCAGAAAGGAAACAGGTGAAATGATCGCAAGTGACACGGAAAAGGCTGAGGTTCTCAATGACTTCTTTACCTCAGACTTCACTGCAAAGGCCTCCAGCCATACTCCCAGAGTCATGGAAGATAATGGCAGGGACTGGAAGGAAGAACTGCCCATCATAAGTGAAGATCAGGTTTGTGATCACCTGAAGGACCTGAAAGTGTTCAACTCCATGGGACGCAATGGGATACATTCATGGGTACTGAGAGAACTGGCAGATGAGGTTGCTAACCCCGTCTCTATTATATTCCAAAAGTCCTGGCAGTCTGGTGAAGTCCCCACTGACTGGAAAAGGGGAAACATAACTCCCATTTTCAAAAAGGGTAGGAAGGAGAAGCTGGGGAACTACAGGCCAGACAGTCTCACCTCCATGCCTGGTAAGATCATGGAGCAGATCCTCCTGGAGGCACTACCGAGACAGGAGAATAGTGAAGAGGTGCTTGGGTCCAATCAGCATGGCTTCACCAAGGGCAGATCCTGCCTGACAAACCTGGTGGCCTTCTATGAACAGGTCACAACATGAATAGATGAGGGGCGAGCAACTGATGTCATTTACCTGGACCTGAACAAAGCCTTTGACACTGTCCCACACCACATCCTTTCTGGTCTCCAAGCTGGTGAAACATAGGTTTGATGGGTGGAGCACCAGATGGATAAAGAACTGGCTTGATGGCCGCACCCAAAGAGTGGCTGTCAATGGGCCCATGTCCAGGTGGGGGCTAGTGACAAGTGGAGTCCCTCAGGGATCAGTCCTGGGACCAATCTTGTTCAACATCTTTGTGGGCAACATGGACAGAGGCATTGAGTGCACTCTCAGCAAGTCTGCTGACAACACCAAGCTGTGTGGTGCAGCAGACATGCTGGAGGGCAGGGATGGCATCCAGAGGGACCTGGACAGGATGGAGAGGTGGGCACAAGCCAACCTCATGAGGTTCAACAAAAGCAAGTGCAAGGTCCTGCATCTGGGTCAGGGCAATCCCATGCACAAATACAGGCTGGGCAGTGACTGGAGAGCAGCCCTAAGGACAGGGACTTATGGGTGCAGGTGGACAAAAAGCTCAACATGAGCCAGCAGTGTGCACTTGCAGCCCATAAAGCAAACCAGATCCTGGACTGCATCAGGAGAAGTGTGGCCAGCAGGTCGAGGGAAGTGATTCTCCCCCTCTACTCCGCACTGGTGAGACCCCACCTGGAGTACTACGTCCAGTTTTGGAGCCCCTATTACAAGAGGGATGTGGACATGCTGGAGCATGTCCAGAGAAGGGCCACAAAGATGATCAAAGGGCTGGAACACCTCTCCTATGAGGACAGACTGAGAGAGTTGGGGCTGTTTGGTCTGGAGAAGAGGAGGCTCTGAGGTGACCTTCTTGTGGCCTTCCAGTATCTGAAGGGGGCCTACAGAAAAAGCTGGGGAGGGACTTTTTAGGATATCAGGTAGAGACAGGACTAGGGGGAATGGAGCAAAGCTGGAGGTGGGGAGATTCAGATTGGACATGATGAGGAAGTTCGTTACCATGAGAGTGGTGAGAGCCTGGAATGAGCTGCCCAGGGAGGTGGTTGGGGCCAGATCCCTGGGGGTGTTTAAGGCCAGGCTGGATGAGGCTCTGTCCAGCCTGATCTAGGGTAGGGTGTCCCTGCCCATGGTAGGGGGGTTGGAACTAGATTATCTTTGTGGTCCCTTCCAACCCTGACTGATTCTATGATTCTATGATTTCAAGGAAGGCCATTCTGGAGCCTGATTTCAGCAGCTAATGATTATAAATGTTTTCCTTCCAAGGCATTAATGGTTGCCTTAATAATTTTTTTTTTTTTCCTGACTGGATGGAATAGACAGCAATCATATTTCTATTCCATTTGTTTTTGTGTTGATTTGAGCTAATTGGAGGATTTGACTGAGAAATTAGACTATTGGCTGAGAGAGTTAAACACAGTGTGTCACTTCACCGAGTTTTGCTGAGAAAGAAAAAAAAAATTTGTTTTCAAGAACTGTTCTGAAAACAACCAGAGTAGCAGAGGGCTTCTGACGGTTCGGCACGGCAGCTCCTTCTCCTTTGTCTCCTTTGTCTCTCTGTCTTTTAGCTAATTCAGAGTAAAATTACCAACTCCTTCCTGCCACTAATCTCTCTAACCTATCTACTTCAGCTTATCTGCAGCATCAACTGGTGGTGAGATAAGACTGGGGAATGGGGGAAAGGTGGTAGGGGGCTTTGGTTACCCTCTCTTGGGGATTTTGGTCTCTGGGAGGGGTGTGGTGTCTGTATTACCTTTTCACTGTATATATCTGTAAATATCTGTAATATCCTGTAAATATTTGCTTTTATATTGTGCATTGCTGTAAATATAAAGCTTCATTTATCAACTTCCAGTGTTTTTGAGTCCTAGCTGGGGTTTACAAAAGGTGTTGGGGGGGCAGGTAACTGTTAAACCACTACAGTTTTATTAGGCTTAATATGTCAAGCTTAAAAGCTTGGATCAACATGTCTCTAAAGATCCTAGAATGAAGTTATTCCAATTTCTGTTTGTATTGTGTTACTAATATTTTTTACAAGTACAAAAGTTTTTCTTTTTTAAAAAAACTACTTTACAGGACAATAAATCTGCTATGTACAATGAATCTGTGACCTTGATGTGTTTGAATGCCTCCAGTTTGGTAACTTCTTTGTTTGGCAAATATGATTTAGTTCTTTATCCTCAAGGTTCATCAATAGTGCTACTGGTAGACCTCATGAAGATGTAGGTCAAGATAGTGGGCTGACACCAGCCAGCACCTAAATACCCACCAAACACTCACTCCTACAACAAGCAGGATGGGAGAGAAACAGGGAACAGCAAAAGCAAGAAAAAAACCCTCATTGGTCAAAGTTTAAGAACTAAAGGAAAACCAAACCAAACAAATAAACACCCCCCCCAAACACACACACACACACACAAAAAGCAATCACTCACCACTTCCCACCAGCAGACAGATGCCCAGCCAGTCTCAAAACAACACCTACTTTAGAAAGACAGCTTCCTATGTTTTATTGCTGAACACAGTTCTATGGCATAGAATATTGCCTTGGTCAGTTCAGCTGGCTGCCCCACCTGTGTTTCCTCCAAGCCTTTTGCCCAGCCAAACCTACTCAATGTGGGGCCATAGCGGGGAAAAGGGAAAACCTTGAGTCTGCGCAAGCACTATTCACTAAGAGATTGTTGTGGTAGACCTAAAGGGTCAAAATAGGCCTGCACATATGCTGGCTTGCCCAGACATGTTATTCTGCTTTCCCTCTGTTTTTGGGGAAGAATCAACTGGCAGGAAAAGGGACAAAAGACAGGTGCCACAGAGTCTGAGTACTCTGGCTTATATAACTTGTTTTTCTCCTGCTTGCAACCCATGGTAAACAAGGTGCATGTGCTAGCCTCATGCTATGCCTGTGCTCTCCACCCATATGGTATAAGCAAGCCTATGCTTTCATCCAAATATGGTAACAGTTGCCCTACTGCCACTCTGATTACATATGCTAATGTCCAAAAGGGTCCAATCAATCTCAGGCATTGATACTAAAAGCAGATAAACAGATAACAGAGAATGCCTTTGCCACGCTTATGGTTCTGCCAGGATTTTGCTATTATTCTGTGTTCTGCATCTGCCTTATTATTGTTATACAGCTATATGAGCTATATCCCACACTGGAACCATTGAGTCTTTCCAGCAGTAACTTGAATAGTTTCACATGATTAGCAGTGTGAGATACACATCTGCTGAGATACATCACAAGACCTCTGCCTGCACCTGCTGGAGCAGCCTGCATCTCCTGAAGACAAGCAAGTCCTGAAGGCAATGCCCATTATTGAAAGCCAGGAACAGGTCAGAAACGGTCTGCACCCCCTCTCCTTCCTCCAGCAGCCTGTGAAGCCTGGAATAAATCAGTATCAGCCACAGCCACATCAGCAGCAGCCAGCAGCCAGACCAGCCAGAAACCCTGAAAGTGTTCTGGGTACTTCAAATTTATTGATAACCCTGCAAGATGGGAGGAATACTTGTGAGTAAAAACCTTAAGCTTTGCATATTACCTAAATTCTGCCCTAAGCAGAAAGGGGGCCTGAGTTCCATCTAATGGCCAAGTGGCACTATTGACCACAAGAGATCTTCCAGTGTTAATTGTTAAAATTGGATTGATTGTTTAGATACTTCTAGATCTAGATGTTGTTTATGTAATCGTTCCATAAATGCTACAATTGAACCTGTTGAATATTAAAATAAGTGGTTGGGGGTGGAAAAGTTTGGATATAAAAAAATAATAAATAATATTAATTTTAGAAAATCATATAGCATTAATTAATCATAACCCCTTCCATAACACAAATAAAACACTGGTATGTTATCCATGCTGTTTTAGTCACAAATCCGAAGCACAGCACCATACAGGCTGCTAAGGAAAAGATTAAGTGTAACAGCCAGATCCAGTAGAAAGAGCTTGCTTTAAACTAGCTGGCACAGGACACTGCTACACAGGTGGTCATGGCAGCATGAATTACCTCCTACCTTGGTATCCTTAAGTGCTCTGATGCCTGACAAGAGCTGGATTACAATGAAATTGTTTTCTGTGTATTATAAATTTTCTGGATTGGGCTGACTGCCTATTTTTATATAATTAGTATCTTTAATATCTTTTTGCCTTGGCAAAGTTTGGTTGAAATTAGCTACATGGAAAAGCTTCTGTGGGTGGGCTGACAGACAGCTGCCCAAACATATTCAGAGATCAAGGAAGATAAGGTAAAACCCAGTTAGCTACATTACATTCTCACCCAGCTACTGGATCCAAGTCAGAGACATGAACCTAAAGAGACCAAACAACCTCTTTTTGTGCTTAAGTGACAGCTATACAAAACATTAAGTATTCCCCCAGTCCAGTCTTAATTTCTACTCCAAACTGAGATCAGAAGTTCCCCATTAACTTGAGGAGAAATGCATTGCATAAATTTGGATAGGTGGCTGTGAGAAATAGATTAACTCCTCCTCTCTCACTGGAGACTGTACAGGAATCATGAAGAAGATTGTTGGATTCAATCCAAAAGCTAGCCCTTGTCCTGTGTTGTTATTGGGTGTTGGGGTGAATGTTATTGTTCTCATGGGGAGAGTGAGGTTGGCATTAATTAAAACACATCAGTGATCACAATTGCAGAGATGATATGATTAATTTTCAACTTGTGTTTGCCCGTCTCTCTTGAGTACAAAGAAAGTTTGGAGCAATCATGTTCCTAGCTTGAGTATCTCAGTTAAATATCTCCAATTGGTGAGATTACACCAGTAGCAAGTCAGCCTGCTTTGTTTACTCTTTAAAGATCACTAGGACACAAGCAGCAAAAGTCCAACAGCTCACCAGGGAAAGCATTCAAGTCACAGCTGATTACAATCAAACCTCTTTCTGTGGTGGCAGTAGTCCAGTGATACATGGATTACAGAACCATTCTTTAATGAGCTTCAAAGCACATAACTCTCAGGGGAGAGATGAGAGGAGGAAAGACATCACTTTCAGTGATCTTGGTCTTCAGTCTACCAGATTTCAGGCTGTGACCAGTTTATTGGCAAGGAGAGAACAGAAGAGTTTTCCACAGAGGATTATAATGGTTCTTTGTTAGTAAGTGCCAGCATTTGAAATAACATCACATAATCACATCCTTATATTTTCTGACAGTTTAATGTCTCATGGGAGAGTTTTCAAAGTACATTTTTGCTTCTTTTTTTCATTTGACTCATCACAGTATGATGACTGGCAAAATACAAATTATTGATAGATAATAACTTTTAAAAAACCTTAAATGGGACAAATTTTTTAAAAGAGACGTTTCATTTCTTAGCACAGTAGATAGTAAAACAGGATTTTATCTTCTCTACCATTTATGCACTTTTGAACATTTTCCCCAGAATAAAATATGTCTTACGCCACACCTAATAAGGACTAAATAAATTGCATTCTGCAGACATTGAGTAAAATATTAAGAAGGTACACCACACAGCAGGTATGATTCTATCGGCTCTTGCCTGCTTCTTTGAACATACAGTACTCTATGGCATGGATAGACTTTATTTCTGTAGGAAGGGATACCAAAATACCCCTGAACTCTTTAGAGGTTTTTTGGGAGGTGGGGAGATATTGTTGGGTTTTGTTTGTTTGCTTTTGCCAAGACATTTCACTGGTCATAAAATTATTCAAAAATGCATACAAAATTTTAGCAAACTGCCTAGTGGAAAACCTAGCGGCAAATGCCAGCACCACTGGATACGTGGCCTCAGTGCACCCTCTCTTGCAGAAAGCAATGGCTTGTCAAAAACGATTTCTCCAAAGTCTATTTTAATGTTTCTGGACCCTGAGACTTCCATAGTCTGACAGAAAATGTAATAATATGAAAATCTCCTCATAGAGCTGTAGATCATGTGCAATTTATTCATATCCTTCTTTAGGGATAAAGGAAAAAAATAATCTTTTTATGTACTATTTTATTCCTTTTTCTCATTTCATTCTCTCTCATTTAATAGAACAAAAATTAATTAAACAACCCAGCCAAACCTAATAGGTATTTTTTCTTCATTTTAAGCTTCTTACTATATTAAATAAACAAAGCAAGCACCCTGTGATGTCACCAATAATTGAGTCATGAAAAGCAAGGAGTGTGAGGAAATTTCAATTTGAAAGCTGAGTTCTCTAGCATTATATGCCACGCTATAGCTTTGCTACAAATGAAAGTATTAGGTGTGTCATTCCCTTTTGCTCTTGCAATGTCTCATCTGCTGTCTGCAGTTTTCACTAATTCCAGTAGTAGCTATTATATCTAAACAACGTTTTGACCCTATTTACACAAATGACAGGGTTATCAAATGCCCTGTACTGTAGTACAGAGGAAGTTGTTAAGTAGGATAATAAAACAATTTTGTCCTCTTTCCTCTGCTGTCTCTGCATACTTAGGTCTCTGCCAGCCAGAACTGCTGAGCATTGTGACTGAAGATTGCACATGAAGATTTCTATTTGACTGGTGTGGTGAGGTTAAAATTGCTCTCCCCCACCAAAACAAAACAAAACAAAACAAAACAAACCCATCAGACTAGCTCAGAAAGTTTGGAAGTAAGATAAAGCTATATATTTACAGCAAGCTGAAATCTAAAAGCATATAATACAATGCATATGTACAAAATATATTTACATATATTTACAATTGTTTACAACTTAGAAATAACAGAGAGATTCCTCCTTGGAAAAACCCAGAAGGGGCTAACAGCCACCTTCTTCTCCCAGAAAAAAAATCAGGCACAACTGTTATCTACCCAGCCAAGGTTAGTGTAGCCATACAAGATCAGCCAGCACGGGGGAAAAGAAAGAGGAGGAGGCAGGAAGCGGCAGAGCGAAGAACAGTTTGTGCAACAAATTATATACTAGTCCAGCAAATTAATTGAATTGTATAGTCTTATCAATTTTTTTTTTCTTCTGTAACAAATCAAAACTGTCCAGAAAGTTCCTATTTATTAGAGTGTTAACTCCAAACTACAACCAGATATTGGCAAAAATGGAACTTAATGACACATCCCTCTCTTGTTGACATTCCAGATTCCTCTGCTTTGAAGTTGATATCAAATTCATTATACACTTTTCTGGTGAGAATCTAACTCATCCCAAATGATGACTATTATGTTCCCACCCACCTTTCTGGTGGGCATTTAGAAGAAGCCCAACCCTGTAAATCAGGACTCAATTTTCCTTTTCTTTTCTGAAGAGCAGCAGCAGTAATCACGAAAGTTACTCACCACTTTGATAAAAATGGATAGATAAAAATGGATGGATCAGACTCATGCCCCTGGCCTCAATTCACAGAAAAAGTTACAAAAATAATCTTGGACGTTCTAACAGTCAGTGCCGTTAAAAATGTCCATGAAAATGTAAAGAATGTACAATAAATATTAACTTGTGTTGCTCCCACACACATATTGAATAATAAGGATAAAACAGTTTCGTGTAGCTTCTCATTAAATGAGGATTGTTTATCCTTTGCTCTGAATATGGGGAAAGGTCCATGGAAAAAGAACTGGGCAGCCATCTAAGCTGAAGCCAATGTAACAGAGGAGGCAATAAATTTGCACAGGCAGCTTTCATTCTGGCATTTCCCTCTTTAAGTTGTTTATTTTTGAAGTTACCTTTTATTGCTTATTTGTGTGTGTAGCATATAAATCTAAGCTGAAACAGTGCATTAGAGCTCTTATTTTCTCTGCGAACTTTGAAATCTTATGCTGTAGCCACGTTTCGCTACTCAGACTCATTTTAAGATCTGTTGCATATCTGTGTCCTCTCCTCTCTCCTTAGGAAAGCTAACTGTGGGAAGTATTGTACCTGCCATACCTTTCTGCACAGATCCGATGTCACTGAAGACCTTGGCAAAGGTCTCCTGAAGAGTTTTGCTGAAGTGGCTGAAGATACTACCATGCACATCTATACACCATGTCCTTCTTCTGTTACCTTGTTCCAATGAACAGTTGCATTGAGCAGCTCACCCTCAGGGTGACTTTGTTGAAAACTTGGGCTGTGCCTTGGAACAGTCAGGATATAGTCACATGCCAGTCCTTTGTTTTGTACAGGATCAAAAACCCACGAGGATACAAAGGGCTGCTAGAAGATCAGTAACTTCCAAAATTGCCCTCGTGAGATTTGCCATGTTGCTCTGACAAAAATCCCCTTAGCTATGTTGGTAGAGTGCAGTCCTCTCTAGCACAAACCAGTACCTGATGCCATGCAAACTCATGGAGCTACACTAGATTTACACCAGTGTCAGGGCTTTACCCCAGACAACAACTAAGCACCACACAACTGCACAATCACTGCTCTCTGTTTCTGGTGGGATGGTAAAGAGAGTTGGGGAAAAAAAGTAGCATAAAACAAAATATAACAACAACAACAATAATCATAGTAATGAAAAATATATAAAAAAAAAAAAAAGAAAAAACAGAAAAGTTAAGTGATGCACAATGTAATTGCTCACCACCTGCTAAACAGTGCTCAAGCAGTGATCCACTCTCCTCAGCCAGCTTCATCTTACATGAGTGTGACATTCTGTGGGATGGAATATCCTTTTGACTAGATCAGGTCAGCTGTCACAGGATCATAGGATGTTAGGGGTTGGAAGGGACCTCTGAAAATCTTTGAGTACAAACCCCTGCCAGAACAGTATGATATAATCTAGTGCAGGTTGCACAGGAATGGGCAGAAGCAGAGAGCGCACATTGTCTTTACCTGCTCATCTCTTTTATTAATTCAGCCTGAGACTAATGGCTTTTTGGCCACAGATTAGCCAATCAGAATGGCAGTCTGCCAAACTTCACCATATTAGTGGCCTTCCATGACAGTCAGCCGAGACTCCCACTTTAGTATTGACAGCAAGCTTGCTGAGCAGACTCTGTATGTCTGTCTGTCTGTTCCCTCACCACTGTCATTGATAAAAATGTTGAATAGAACCTCACCCAGCACTGATCCATCCATGGGGGACTCCACTAGTTACAGCTCTCCAGCTGGACCTGCCACCATTGATCACCACTGTTTGCACTCTAATGTGTAGCCAGTTCCTAATTCATCTCACTGCCTGTTCCTCTATCCCACACTTTCTAAGCTTGCTGATAAGGATGTTATGGGAGACAGTGTCAAAAGCCTTGCTAAGGTCAAGGTAGACTACATTCAGCTATGACATCATAGAATGCTATCAGATTAGTCAAGCATGATTTCCTCTTTGTAAATCCATGCTGACTACTCCTGATAACATTATTCTCTTCCACGTGCCTAGAGATAACCTCCAGAATGAGCCACTCCATTGTTTTTCCAGTTCTCTCAACACTCTTGGGTGCATCTCATCAGGGCCCATGGACTTCTGTATATTCAATTTGTGTAACTGATCCGTGTAGTGGGTTTGCAGTGACCTGCCCCCCCACCTTTTAGAACC
>VWZI01012376.1:20875-70273 GCA_013396835.1 Psilopogon haemacephalus | reverse complement strand
CTTTGAGGTCTCTTTCAACTTAAACCATTCTATGATTCTATGATTTGCTTCCTTGCAAAAATATATTTGAAACTGGCCTATATATTTGACAGTTACTTAAGTAAGGATTAGGAGACAGAGATGAATGAACAGGTGGAAAGTCAATATGAACACACAATCTTTGCTTCCAGTAATAAAAAAAAAAAACCTGACAAACCACCAAAATTGGGAAAACTGCTTTTGCTGCTACAAAAAAGGTTTTGTGAGAACTCTTCCATGGGAACGGAATCAATTCACCTACCAGTAATGAGTACAATCTTAAGCTCTTGAAAAAAACTTTTACTGAGCCCACACCACAGAGTCAGAATCAATGAACCTGGTACTATGACTATTATACTGCTGATGAAACACAATGCATTAGTGAAAGAATCTAGCAGCATGGGCCTAGTAGAGCTGCTCACTTCCCAAGATCAAGCTGAGGCTCACTGTGGTGGATGAACGGATGCAATCCTGAATGTACTGTAAATTGCTCAAAGATGTTGCTCTTCCAGTCCTCAGATCCAGCACTTCATCCACATTATGTCCACTCTAGTCAAAGCAGTAGATGAAGATGAAAACCAATTAAACATAACTAAAAAAACTTTGAGGATCAAATCCTCTTGCTCTTTCTTCCTTGATCTAGCAACGATGTGCAGATTTAAAAAGCAATGACACCATATATTTACTCCACAAATTTCATTAGTGCTTATAGAAGGATGATTCATTGCTCCCTTGAGATTTAGAGAGAATTCAGCATGTTATTTTCCTTCAGCACCAAGATCTTTCGCAAGCATTAATGTGTTAATTGTTTTCTCATGCAAAATTTTATCTCTGACTTTCACTTAAGTTGTCATCAACTTGCAACACTGTGATGACTTCAGAGAAATTCTATCACTTCTGAAAAGTGAAGTGTATTAAACTGCCTCTCTGTCAAGATAAATGAGATTCTTGACTTTGTCTTTTGCATTTTCATTAAAGTGCTCTGTAGCTCTAAGCAGGAGTAGTTTTTCCAATACTGAATGCTGACATAGAGAACTGAAATAATGGTCATTGTTATGGTCATCAGTCACTTTATTCTTAGCTATGCCTTGAGGATCCTTCATGCACTATATGCAACCATCCCCTGCAGGACATATATTGCTATCCTAAATTGTAATCAGGGTCTGTTATACTTCTCTGTTGTTAATTACTACAGATTCATTTATCCATATATGCCTGCTCTTCTTGTTCCCTCTTTCAACTTACTTCAAATCTTTATGAAGTGCCTTCACTGTTTCTTAGAAAGCTTTCACATTGTTTGGGAGTTACCCACCCTCTTTTGAATTCACCCAGACTAGGTTCATCCAGATGGAAAGTTAAGGAATTAGGCTATATATTCACAGCTTAGCACAATATACAAGCAGATATTTACAATATATTACAAACGTTTACAGCTATATACAGAAAAATACAAGATAACGGTAATATAGAAACACAATACCCTCCCAGAAATCAGAGTCCCCAAGAGGGGTACCCAACCACCCTTTTTCACCTTCTCCCCACCCTCTAATCTTATACAAGAATATACTTTATGTGCAAGGTAAACAGGAAAGATTGGCCAGTGAGGTTAGATGCAGAAGCGATTAGTTGGGTTACACAGATCTAGCCGGGAAGAGAGAGATCAGACTCCGCAGACAGAGAGCAGCTAACTGTCTTATCTATATTTGTGTCCTTGATTTAGTACATCACAGTAAACCTATGAGCGAAGTAGACATCACCATTGTTCTCTTTTCACAGCTTATAAACTAATTTTCTCATTAAAATATTCCAATTAGCCTCAAACCAACACACATTTCTCTTCCATACTGACGGTCCTATGTTTCCTGTATGGGTCCCTTTGTAATCACAAAAACAGGAAGGGGAGCATAGAATCATAGAATCATAGAATGGTTTACTTTGGAAGAGACCTCAAAGATCATCCAGTTCCAAGGCCTCATCCAGGCTGGCCTTGAACACCTCCAGGGAAGGAGCAGTGACATTCTCCCTGGGCAACCCATTCCAGTGTCTCACCACCCTCACTGCAAAGAACTTCCTCCTAACATTCCATTTAAATCTCCCCTCTGCCAGTTTAAACCCATTGACCCTTGTCCTGTCATTACAAGACTTAGTGAATAGTCCCTCCACAGCCCTCCTGTAGGCCCCATTCAGATACTGGAAGGTTATTACATGGTCTCATCAAAGCCTTCTCTTCTCCAGGCTGAAAAGCCCCAACTCTCTCAGCCTGTCCACATAGCAGAGGTGCTCCAGCCCTCTGATCATCTTTGTGGCCCTCCTCTGGACTCTCTCCAACAGTTCCATGTCCTTCCTGTGCTGGGAGTTCAAGAACTGCACACAGTACTCCAGGTGGGGTCTGGCGAGAGCAGAGTAAAGGGGGAGAATCACCTCCCTTGCCCTGCTGGTAATGCTTCTCTTAATGCAGCCCAGGACACAGTTGCTGTCTGGGCCATATGTGCACACTGTCAGCTGATGCTGAGCTTCTCATCCACCCAGACCCTCAGGTCCTTTTTCTCATGGCTGCTCTCCAACCACTCGCCACCCAGCCTGCTTGGGATTGCACTGACCCAGGTGCAGGACCTTACACTTGGCCTTGTTGAATTCCATGACGCTGTCCTGGGCCCACCTCTCCAGCCCGTCCAGGTCCCTCTGGATGGATCCCTGCCCTCCAGCAAGTCAACTGTGCCACACAGCTTGGTGTCATCTGCAAACTTGCTGAGGGTGCACTCGATTCCTCTGTCCATGTCACTGACAAAGATGTTAAACAGCACTGGTCCCAGCACTGACCCCTGAGGGACACCACTTGTCACTGGTCTCCAGGTGGACATTGTGCCCTTGATCACCACTCTCTTTGTGGGACCATCCAGCCAATTCCTTATCCAGTGAGTTGTCCACCCATCAAGTCCATGTTTTTCCAGTTTGGTGACCAGGATGTCATGTGGGACAGAGTCAAAGGCCTTACTCAGGTCCAGGTAGATGACATCAGTTGCCCTTCCCTTGTCCACTGCTGCTGTGACTTTTCATAGAAAGGCACCAAATTAGTCAGGCATGATCTGCCCTTGGTGAAGCCATGCTGGTTATCATCAGGCACCTCTGCTTTGTTCTCCATCTGCCTTAGCAGAGCCTTCAGGAGGATCTCCTCCATGATCTTGCCAGGCACAGAGGTGAGGCTGACTGGTCTGTAGTTGCCAGTCCTTTTTTCCCTTCTTGAAGATAGGTGTTATGTTTGCATTTTTCCAGTCAGCAGGAACTTCACCATTCTGCCATGACCTTTCAAATACAATGGACAATGGTTTGGCAACTTCATCTTCCAGTTCCTTCAGGACCTGTGGGTGGATCTCATCAGGCCCCATGGACTTGTGCATGTTCAGGTTCTTTAGGTGCTCTCGAACATGATCTTCAATTACAGTGGTCAGGTCTTCACTCCCCCAGTCCTTAATTTTACCTTCTGGAATTTGGACATTGTGGCTGGAGCATTTGCTTCTGAAGACTGAGGCAAAGAAGTCATTAAGCACCTCAGCCTTATCCATCTCCCCTGTTGCCAGCTCTCCATTTCCCTTCAGGATGGGTCCCACATTCTCCCTAGTCCTCCTTTTCTCACTAATATACCTGAAGAAATTCTTCTTGTTCCCCTTAATGTCCCCAGCCAGATTCAACTCCTGCTGTGTTTTAGCTTTCCTGACCTGATCTCTGCTTGCACAAACAATGTCTTTGCATTGGTTCCAGGTTACCTCTCCTTTCTTCCACTCTCTATAGCCTTTCTTCTTGTGTCTAAGCGTGTCCAGGAGCTCTCCATTCATCCATGCAGGCCTCCTTGCATTCTTACCTGCCTTCCTCATTTTTGGGATGCATTGCTCCTGGGCATGAAGGAGGTGATCCTTGAGCAATGTCCAGCTTTCCTGGGCACCCCTTCCTTCCAGATTTTTTTCCCATGGCACCCTGATGAGCAGATTCCTGGAGAGATTGAAATCTGGTCTTCTGAAGTCCAGAGCAGTGAGTTTACTGTGTGCCCTTCTTGATGCTTTGAGGATCTTAAACTCTACCATTACATGGTCGCTGCAGTCAGTAGACTGACTAAATAACTCCATTGCCCTAAGTCAAGGCTAAGACTGAGCTCTCAAGGGATATTTCTGAAGGCAATAGCAGGTAAAGGTTACTCAAGATGTGTGTTGCATCTGATGTGCTAGGAGTTGTACACAGAGGTTGGCCAGGCTTCAGTGCATGCAGATTTCTGTGTTAGCTCCAGTAGGAACTTGTTAATTTATACAACTCACAAATTTGCTCCACTTTGGTCCACTGTCTTTCCTCCTAACCCTGCCAGGTTACATACTTCAACAACACCTTAAATACAAAATTATCAATCATATATTCACCAGATTATAGATAAGTATATGCTTATACATCTCATATCAGAAAAAAAAGGCTTAATGTGATTTTGTATTTTCTTCAAAACACCCATCTCACAGAATCAAATTAATATATCAACTTGTACCTTGATAATATAAGATTTGGATTTTTAATGGATTAGTTATATTGGACTCTCATCCACTCTACTCTCAAAAAATGGAAGTGGAATAATAAATCCCTAAGGCAAAAATTATTATCAATTTTAAATTAATTATTTTTAACACTACCACATGATTTTCAAGAATGTGACTCATCATTCTAGAATGCCTGGAATGAAAGGAAAAACAAGGCTCTATCAGAGCATAAGCCCCTAGGCAATACTGTAGCAATAAAACAAACACTATCTTATAACTAGGAAGCTATTTCTAGGTCCCTCTGGGTGTCAGCAGGACTTAAGCAGAGAATTTCACTACATATCTAAGTCTCTGTGATAAAACAGCACAGCTTCCATGGAATTAATTCTGCTCACAAGAAGTTTCCACCTCCACAGCAGAGAAGCGTGATCTAAGTAACAGAACAAAACCACAATTAGGTTCGTTTCTATGCAGTGTTTGCATCTTGCCTGTCAGTATTGTGGCTATAGGCAGTCTTTCTCCAAATAATACATTAGTGTTTTATGTAACTTCATGAATGGTAAGTTGGAATGGGAAGAGTTTTGCCACTTGATAAACAAAGAATCATTTAAAGCTCTTACAGTTTTGCACAGAAACTCATAAACACATGTTTGTTTTGCTAGGACAATGAAATGCCACTTAGCTACTGAAATCTAAATTAACTAAAATTCTGTGCTGGTGCTGCTGATGTAAATCAGGCTATTAGACAGGCAGTGCAAATGAAGATGCAGAATTGGTTCCAACCATTTAGCTACTGCTAACTCAGATGAAACGGAAAGCAACACATTGAATCTAACATTTTCTGTATAGACATTTTTTGTAGTCTTCTTTCATTGCAGGAATTTATGGACTGTGCAATAATAGCATCAGTAAAAACATGACAATGTAATAGTGAAATGTATTGTAATACTTTATCCTGTATTATAAAAGAATTGGGAAATATGGAGGTGATGGAACATTACCTCCCACATTTTCCAGTGGCCGGATGAGGCCTTGGGCAGCCTGTTCTAGTGGGAGGTGTCCCTGCCTACGGTGGGGGGGTTGGAACAGAATGATCTTTGAGGTCTCTTCCAACCTAAACCATTCTATGATTCTATGAACCTTTCCATACTGCTGTTATCTCACGGAAATGCTAATGCTAAAAACAATGGAAGACTTACCAGAGGAATATAGTCACAGAGGATAGGTTATAATATGGTCACCAAAAAAAAAAAAAGCACATCAAGAGTCCAGACTTCCACAAGGGAATCACCACAAAACAATATTTATCCCTCCAACAGCAGTTTGTATATGGCTTGCCATTCAGATGCAGGTCAGAGCTAAAAGGCCTAAATAGAACGCAGGGAAAGAAAGGTGTCTAAAATCCAATTCAAGGAATCTGGTAGATCAGCTGAGGGAAGGCAGAACTCAGACAAGGAATATGCTTAAGGGAGAAGTCATTTAGAAACTGAATCTCAAAGAAATTTTAACACCTGGGCTGAAAGGCAGTGCTTTTCTTTAAAATCTCTTTCAGAGGCCTTACCATATTCAATCTTTAATTTTGAACATGTAATTAATAACACTACACTAGAAAGTACCCTGTAATCATTATACGCAGTTTAAAGTACAGCTTTTTCCTTTTGCTGAAGGGCAATGAAGTCAGTGAAGGCTCGAAACCACAAGTCTTATGAAGAAACTAGGGTTGTTTGGCCTAAAAAGAAGGAGGCTCAGAGATGTTATCACTCTCTATAACTATCTGAAAGGAGGTTGAAGCAAGAGGGGTGTCAGACTCTTATCGCAGGTAGCAAGCAGTAAGACTAGAGGAAACAGCCTGAAATTGCTTAAGGTGTGGTTTAGATTGAACATTAGGGGAAATTTCTTCACCAAAAGGTTGTTAAACATTGGAATGGGCTGCTCAGGGATGTGGTTGAGTCACCATTTCTGAAGACCATGTGGATGAGGAGTTTGGGGAAATGGTTTAGTGGTGGACTTGACTGTGCTTAATGGTTGTACTTGATGATCTTAATGGTCTTTTCAAAATCTTCTGATTCATTGCCTCCCACCAAAGCCTTCCCATTTCATATCAACAATAAAAAAATGTGTTATTGACAGAGTACAAATGATTGAGCTGATTAAGTAGTTTGTATGGTATGTAACTCAGGCCCTGTTTTGGTGAACAATTAGTTATTTCTAGTAGAAGAGATTTAAGAAGAGAGAATGGAAGTGATTGATATCAAAGTGGCTAATAACCCAGTATACTTGAGCACATTAGGGTTAAGACTCTTCTCAGATAGTAGCAGTCCCTCCTTCAAACAGGATAAGGAGACTGCTGAATCAAACTAGCTATGGTCAGTATGAACAGCATCTGTGCTTACCACAGAAATAATTGTTTTTCATTTGTTTTACAATTTTCATCAAGATAAAAAATGTTCTGGTATTCTTAGAATGGACAAAAAGTGTCTAGGGATGAGATTAAATTTTAGGTAGGCAACTTGGTTGCCAATTTAGATGTCCCTGAATACCTGAACTTAGCTCTTCTCTGGCTGAGGCTTACGGAAGATAAGTCTTTCCACAGCTCAGGAATCTGAGGAGTGGGAAAAGAGCCTCAATATCTCTAGCTAAAGCTACACCATTCTGCATAAAACAGTTGAGTCAAACAAACAAAAAAAATTATAAAATTTAGTATATTAGTCAAGCATTGATTATGGCGGGGGGTTGGAACTGGATGATCTTAAAGGTCTCTTCCAACCTAAACCATTCTATGATTCTACGATTAGCTTGGAGAAGATGAAACTGAGAGGTGACCTCATCAATGTTTATAAATATGTAAAGAGTGAGTGCCAGGAGGATGGAGTCAGGCTCTGCTTGATGATGCCCAATGACAGAAGGGGCAGTGGGTGGATTTTTTTCCTCTATGAGGGTGACAGAACACTGGAACAGGTTGCCCAGGAGACTTCTGGATTCTCCCTCTCTGGAGATATTAAAAACTTGCCTGCATGCATTCCTGTGTGTTCTGGTATAGGTGATCCTGCTCTGGCAGGGGGTTTGGACTGGATATTTCAAGGTCCCTTCCAGCCCCTGACATTCTGTGATAAGAGGAGGAAATCTAAATCTATTATCCATTTCAATAAAGAAAGCCTTTTGTCAGAGAACTCTTCCAGCAAAAGCTGAGGTGCTTAGAGATTTGGGGTTGTAAGTGAGAAAGTATTTGGAGAATCATAATTTTCAGTGTAGCTCCTCTATGTTCATATTGATGCACTTGTCTTCTGTGAACAAGTACCTCTATGATTGCCTTTCTCTGAAATGAATATTCACCAAAAAAACATATTAGCCTGCACATCTGAATGCTTGTGAAAAAACAAACAAACAACAAAAAAAAACCCCCACCAAACCAAAACCAAGTAGTTTGTGCTAGCATTTGCATCTGAAATGAATGCTTATTCTTTCAACAATAACAACAACAAAAAAAAAAAGTGTGAAATTCTGGTAACAAAATGAATTGAGCTTTTTTGGAAACCTGCCTCCACCTATACTTCTGTGTTCCTCCTGAGCAGAAGTATAAGAAATTAAATTTCTCTAAGGGCCCTAGAACACGGTAATGAGATTTTTGGCTGAAATACATGTTTTACAAAATAAAAAGTTGTTTTCTTCTCTCTCAGGTGTGTTGCCATGAAGAGTTGAAATCTGGAGCCTGGAGACTTAAAAGTTACCTGTAGTTTAAGAATAATGACTAAGGATAATAAATGCCTGAGTCTTGAGAAAGCAGCACTCAGAAAACTGAGAACATGCCACTGCACCTTTTGGAGATGTCTATTTTCTTCCCTTTGGAGATGGAGGTAGAAGAAATAAACAAATCTTCAGATAACCTTACTGTTAAATACCAAGTGTTCAGTATCAGGTACCAGAATCCAAGATAAGGTTTAAAAGTCATTAACTTTGTTTATATTTTAAATACATCAATTCACTCTCTGAGTCTGAGCCTTTACAGGCAAGTGTTCAGTGTTTCTAAACTATAAAACTATGCTACATGAGAATCTCATGGGAAAAATTGATTTGTCAGTTATTTGTTTATATTACATGCTTCCAAAAATGGGCAGGAGCTTTAAGAAGAAAAGATAAATGTAAGTAATTAAAAAACTGGTAGTATGTTAGTCACATAAGCTAGGAATAGGAACAGGAAGAAAAAGGCTTACAGTAAAATCCCGTAGTGACGAAGATTTAAAGACCCCCAAAGTAAACTATGATCACAACTGAACCTGGATAATAAGAGAGATTCTGATATCACAGAATTGTCAATGTTGGAAGGGACCTCAAAGATTATCCAGTACCAAGTTCCCTGCCATGAGCGGGGACACCTCACACTAGATCAGGTTCCTCAGAGCGACATGCAGCCTGGCCTTAATAACATCCAGGGATGAGGCTTCCATCACCTCTTTAGGCAACCTGTTCAGTGTCTTACTACCTTCATGGTGAAGAACCTCTTCATAACATCTAATCTGAATCTACTCACTTCTGGTTTTGATCATTCCCCTAGTCCTATCACTACCTGACATCCTAAAAATGTCACTCACCAGCTTTCCTGTAGGCCCCTTTCAGGTACTGAAAGACCACAATAAGGTCTTCTCAGATCCTTCTCTCCAGACTTAATAATCCCAACTCTCTCAGTCATCTCCGTAACAGAGGAGCTCCAGCCCTTTGATTATCCTCATGGCCCTTCTCTGGACACACTCCAGAATGTTCATGTCTTTCCTGTAATAGGGGTTCCAGAACTGGATGAGAGTGTTCCATGTGGGGTATCACCAGAGTGGCGTAGAATGGGAGAATCACTTCTCTCAACCTGATGGCCACACTTCTCTTGATACAGCCCAGGATACAGTTGGCTCTCTGGGCTGCAAGTGCACATTGGTGGATCATATTGAACTTCTCTTCCACCAGCATCCCCAAGTCCTTTTCTTCAGGGCTGTTCTCAAGCCAGTAACTGCCCAGCCTATGTCAGTGTCTGGGGTTGCCCCAACTCAGGTGCAGGACCCTTCACTGGGTCTTGTTGAACCTCATAAGGTTGGCATGGGCCCACCTATCCAGCCCATCAAGGTCTCTCTGGATGGATCCCTGACCTCCAGTATGTCAGCCGCACCACACAGCTTGGTGTCATCAGCAAACTTGCTGAGGGTGCACTCAATGCCACTGTCCTTGTCACCGATGAAGATGTTAAACAAGACTGGTCCCAATACCGATCCTTGAGTGACTTGACTTGTCACTGGCCTCCACTTGGACATGGCACCATTGACAGCCACTCTTTGGGTGCGGCCGTCAAGCCAGTTCTTTATCCACTGATATGTCCATCCATCAAATTCATGTTTTATCAGCTTGGAGGTGAGGATGTCATACAGGACAGTATCAAAGGCTTTGCTCAAGTCCAGATAAATTACAGCAGTTGCTCTCTCCTTGTCTATTGATTCTGTGACCTTTTCATAGAAGACCACCAGGTCTGTCAGGCAGAATTTGCCCTTGATGAAGCCATGTTGGTTACACCAAATCACCTCTTTTTCATTCTTTTGTCTCAGCAGTGACTCCAGGAGGATCTGCTCCATGATCTTACCAGGCACAGAAGTGAGACTGACTGGCTTATAGTTCCCTGGATAATCTTTCTTTCCTTTTTTGAAAATGGGAGTTATGTTTCCCCTTTTCCAGTCACTGGGGACTTCATCAGGCTGCCATGACTTTTGGAATATAATAGAGAAGGATTTAGCAACCTCATCTGCCAGTTCCTTCAGTACCCATGCGTGGACCACATCAGGTCCCATGGACTTGAACACTTTCAGGTTCTTCAGGTGATCACAAACCCGATCTTCACAATGGACAGTTCTTTCTTCCAGCCCCTGCCATTATCTTCCATGACTCTGGGAGTGTGGCTGTAGCCCCTGCCAATGAAGACTGAGGTAAAGAATTCATTGAGAACCTCAGCCTTCTCCATGTCACTTGTGACCATTTCATCTGTTTCCTTTCAGGGGGGGGCACACCATCCTAAGTCTTCTTTATACTATTAACATACCTATAGATATTTTTGCTGTTCCACTTGATCTCCCTGGGTAGATTTAACTCTAACTAAGCTTTGACTCTTCTAACCAGGTCTCTTGCTGCTTGTGCAGCTTCCCTATGTAACCGCATTCTACCTGCCCTTGTAGAGTTTCTGTTTGTGTGACTGCATGTCCAGGAGCTCCTTGCTCATCCAGGTAGGTCTCTTAGCATTCTTTCCTGCCTTTCTCTTTGTTAGTATACTTTGCTCCTGAGCATGGAGACAGTGATATTTGAAAATGGACCAGCTATCCGGGGCCCCTCTTCCCTTTAGGGCTTTGTCCCGTGATACTTTTGCCAGCAGATCCCTGAAGCAATCAAAGTCTGCATGCCTAAAGTCCAGCAGTGTAATCTTGGAATACATTGTCCTCAATGCCCTGAGAATCTCAAATTCTATTGCTTCATGGTCATGGCAGCCAGAGTAATCCCTGAGCCTCACATTGGTCAGCAGCCCTTCCCTATTGGTGAGAAGAGAGCTCAGCATAGCACCTTTCTTTGTTGGTTTCTCAATCATTTGGAGGAGGAAGTAGTCATCTATACATTCCAGGAAAATCCTGGATTGTTGGTGCCTTGCTGTATTGTTCCTCCAGCAGATGCCAGGGTGGTTAAAATCCTCCAAGGGATTGTTCCCTTCAATTGGCTGGGTACATTGTCCCTGACTTGCCTCAGAGCAACAAGTTGAGAGTCCTTACTAGCACTCCATCCCTCTGTCTCTGATGAGCTCCCCCACTGATTGTCACACACCAGCATGAGATTAATGACCCCTTCACCATTCAGTTCTACTTTAAAGCCCTACCAATGAGACCTGTCACTTCCTGACCCAGAATCCTTTTCCCCCTCTGGGACAGGTGCATGCCGTTAACTGCTCGCAGCTCTGATACTTTGTATACCAAGATGTGATGTTGAAATCCAAACCCCTGTCAACAGCACTAGTCCTGGAGCCATGAATTGACCTGTTGGCACTTCCTATGTATTCCCTTGTCCATCACTGATGTCAGAGGGATGGAGGAGAATACAACTTGAGCTCCTGATCCCCTTACCAGTTGCTCCAAAGCTCTGAAGTCTCTTTTAATTGATTGTGAGCCTCTCATTGCTGCATCATCACTACCCACCTGAAAGACCATAAGTGGGTAATAATCTGAAGGACTCACAAGGGTGGAATGTTTACCTACAATGCTTTCTACCTGTGCATCAGGGAGACAGCAGACCTCTCTATGAGGTGGGTTTGGTCTGTGTATGGGGCCCTCCACTTCCTGCAGATAGAGTCACCTACAACAATTTTTCTTTTCAGGGTCAGTTTTGACCGCTGATCTGAGGCAAGTCAACCTTGGTGGCACTTCTGGCTTTCGTGAGCCCTCATCCTTGCTCACAACCAATTCCTCTTTAAGAGCACCAGACCTGTTCTGTAAGGGTGCTGTAGGTGGTGTGATTCTTAAAGGAACACACTTGCTCCATTTATATTGTTTGTTTTCATCAAGAAATCAAAGATCAATTCTTTGTCATAAAGAAAGTGCAACTTAGAGGGGTCGCATATTTCACCCACAGCCGTGTCTGAATTTCATTAGCCTCCCTAGTTTATCTCCAAAAATAAGAATGTCTACTCTTTGTGACCAATATCTTCCATGTACCAAACCATTCCCAATTCAGGAGAGATAGAGACCTGCTGGGAAGAGTCCAGCAGAGAGCCATGAGGATGATTGGTTTAGTCTGGAGAAGAGAAGACTGAGAGGAGATCTTATCAATATATACAAATATCTGAGGGGTGGGTGTCAAGACAAGAAGGTCGTTCCCTTTTTGCTGTTCAGCAGCAATTAAACAAGGAACAATGGCTACAAATTGGAACATAGAAAGTTTCATCTAAACATGAGGAGAAACTTCTTTACAGTGAGAGTGATGGAGCACTGGACCAGGCTACCCAGAGATGTTGTAAAGTCTTCTCTGGAGACTATCAAAACCTGCCTGGATATGTTCCTGTGCAAACTACCCTAGGGGATCCTGCCTTGGCAGGGAGGTTGGACTCAGTAATCTCTGGAGGTCCCTTCCAACCTATAAAGTTCTGTGATTCTGTGATCCTACCAGCAGCAGAGATTGCAGCTCTGAAAGAACAATTACTGTGGTTTCTGTTGATGTAGTTTCTACAGATATTTGAAAGAAAAGTTGATAAATATTCATGTCTTTATATTCTGGGCAGGGTGTGATTGGTATACTTGAGTAGAGCATACAAACAGTAATACTATTGTCCTGCTGAGATCAAACTTTGAAAACTCCATTGCCTGCCATGAGATTTGAACCTGGTCCTCTGAATATTACTGATCATCTCCTGTACTTTGTATGGAACTACGCAACACACTGCTGAGTGACCCTGCAGAAAAACAACGAAAAGACATCAGGAGGACATTACATTTATTCTTTAAGAAATTGTACGTTACTTTTGAAGTGAGGAAGGAGGAAGAAAAACACTTTAATAGCTCAAAGATCTTTACATCAAAAGAACTTGAGGAGAAAATATGATACTCTTAATTTCTGAAACTGTCTAACAGAAAAAGTCTTTGAAAAGTCTATTTCTTTGCACCCCAGCTTCTTTTGTCTTTAATGAAGAGGGTACATATGCTGAAAGCAAATGTATAAGCTTTAAGATCTCAGAAGAACAATATGTGAAAATCTGAATTCATTTGAAGCTTTCCTTAAAAGGTGACCTGGAATATGAGATAGCATCTCAATGATCCAGCAGTGAAAAATGGTTTTCTAAGTTTCTCCTTCTTGTCCCTTGAAAGATGTCCCTGACGCATAAAATCAGTTAGTGCTGCATTTACAGGAAAATTCAGGTTTGTGCATAGTTGGAGTTCTGGATTTTATAAGCCATGAATGCTCTAAATTTTTAACATATGTTACCTTTGCCAGCTGAAGATGCTCAGAACATTCACAGACAGGTACTGATAGACACTTCCACTCTACCCTAATAAGGCCGTATGTGGAATAGTGTGTCCATTTTGGATTCCCTGGTTCAAGAGAGAGAGGGAACATCTGGTGACACTTCAACTGAAGGCTTAAATGATGATTAAGGAACTGGAATGTCTCTCTTACAAGGAAAGGTTGGCAAACCTAGGGCTGTTTAGCTTGTTGGTGGATATTAAGAAGATGAGATCAGTCCCTTTTCAGTGGTGCAAATTTCCAATAAGCCTTAAACTGCTTGTAGTGGGTTTGCAGTGACCTGCCCCCCCCACCTTTTAGAACCCCGGCTAAAACTCAGAAAAACGCACTGGAACTTAATAAATGAAGCTTTATATTTACAGCAATGCAAATATACAAGCAAATATTTACAAGATATAACAGATATTTACAGAAATATACAGTAAAAAAGAAATACAGACACCACACCCCTCCTGGAGACCAAAATCCCCAGGAGAGGGAAACCAAACTCCCCCTTACCACCTTTCCCTCCTTCCCCCAGCTTTATCTCACCACTTGATGATGCTGCAGATAAGCTGAAGATCGGTCAGAAAGATTAGTGGCAGGAAGGAATGAATGGTTTTAGTGATTTTACTCTGAATTAGTTCAAAGGCAGAGAGACAAAGGAAAGAAGCTGCTGAAGCCAGCACGGACCCAGAGCCGACTGACTGCGCAAGCACACTGGCTTATCTGGATGTTTTGGGAACATTCTCAAAACAACCTTTTCTTCTCTCTCAGTCAAACTGGGTGAAGTGGCACAGTGTTTAATTTCTCACTCAAATTCTCCAACTAGCTCAAACCAACACACTGCTACACCCAGCAATGAGGCAAGGTGCAAGCCTCAATTTATAACAATGGAAATTCCACCCTTATAAGCTTTAGGAAGAACTTCTTTACTTTGAGGGTGACAGAACACTGTAACAGGCTTCCCAGAGAAACTGAGGAGTCTCCTTCTCTGGACACTTTCAAAACCTACCTGGTCATGTTCCTGTGCAACCTGATATAAGCAAACCTGCTTTAGGAGAGTGGTTAGAGTACATGATCCCCAGTGGTCCCTTCCAACTCCTACCCTTCTGTGATACTATGACTCTTTGTGGTTCATTTGGAGCATGTAGAGATGTAACATGGCTTACCTGGATACAGAATAGCTTCCTGGAGTTGAAGCTAAGATGCTGTAAGGAATATTTTTGGATCTATTTTTCACTTGGGTTAAGTATTTCAAGATTTTAAAATTATTATTATTATTTTTACTCACAATATGTTTTTGGAGATGCAGATCAGTTGAAATTAAATCAATTCACTGAATATTAACATACATTATTTTAATATTATTTTAGGCTATATATGTTTGAAAGGTTGATTTATTACTAGCTGAAATATAGCTAGTAATAGCTATATAGAAATATAGCTAGTAATAGCTAATACAGAAATATTAAGCAGGAGGCTTCAAGGGTGATACTATCACTTCAGATTAATAAAAGTGCTACTAATGTGCCTTAATTAACTACAATACATGGTTCTTATAGCTCGGAGGTCTGACTCCTCTATAAAATTTCTTTCCAGTAAGGTCCAAGGCATTGCCCATTATAAATTTAGTTCCTTAATATGCTATGTATAATGAGAAAAAAGGTTATTTTACAGATTCAGACTGGGAGTACATTATTAGATTTAGCACCTGATAGATCTTCTCCAATGCTTAGGGACTCTGAAGGTCTACAGAAGTTCTTCTCCCCTTCTACACTTCCCTGATGAGACCAAACCTGGAATACTGTGTCCAGTTTTGGGCTCCCCATTTCAAGAGAGACAAGGATCTACTAAAGAAAGTCTAATCAAGAACTACGAGGATGGTTAAGGGAATTGAACTTCTCGTCTATGAAGAGAAACTGAGTAAACTGGGACTGTTTAGTCTTGAGAAGAGAAGACTGAGAGGGGATCTTACTAATGTCTATAAATTTCTGAGGGTTGGGTGCCAAGATGAAGGTGATAGTCCTTTTTCAGTGGTGCCCAGTAATAAAACAAGGAACAACAAATATAAGCTTCTACATAGAAAATTCTACCTGAATTTATGGTGAGGGTGATGGAGCACCGGAACAAGCTTCCCAGAGAGGTTGTGGAGTCTCCTTCTGTGGAGATTTTAAACTCACCCCGGATATGTGTTACAGTTTGAAACTAAATTTAGTTCTAAGAAGAATTTTTCTAGAGATTTTTAACAGTTCAAGAGGGGCAGACTCCTCAGAGTTCACATTATAATAAAAGATAAAATTCATCTCACACAATTGGTCTAAAGAAAAAAATTCATATATTCTGAAATAGTTTATATTCTGTGGAAAGACCTACTATGTCTCTTTTCTCACTGCTCCTCTTGGCTTTTGGGCTGTGCTTTCCTCCCTCTGACTTGACAGCTTCTCTGTTCTGGATTCCATAAGATATCGCAGGAGGTGGAAAGGCACCATGTGTCTTGCAAAGCTTTTGGGGCCCTTTGTCCCCAGGAGGGGATAAAGAGCTGAAGTAAGGTACAGGGGAGTCTGTGCTGTTGTTAATCTGTACATATATATAAGTATATTTGGTACATTGGTTATTGCCTTTTATGTTCTTACGATTATTTTCTTTTGCAAATAAAAGTCCATTTTTTTTCCAAGTTCTGAGTGTAGTAAAATTGCTCTTTGTCGGGTAGATTTCTGGAAAAGGTTATTGCAGGGGATCCAATCTGACTCATAACAATGTGTTCCTGTATGACCTGCCCTAGGTGATCCTGCTCTAGCAGGGATGTTGGACTAGATGATCTCCAGAGGTCCCTTCCAACTCTTAACATTCTATGATTCTATGTTACAAAAACTTTTTAAAATTAAATTCTCTGTGATACACTCCTCCTCACCACAATTTCAATCAAATGAAAACACAGAGGCAAATCAGAAGTAAATCACAAATATACTCTTTGTAGAGGGCCTCTAGTCCTTCTTGGAAGTAATAACATGCACGGTTGGACAGGAGGAGTGTGTTGGTTTGAGCTAATTGGAGAATTTGAGTGAGAAATTAGACTATTGGCTGAGANGCTCTCTCCTTTTGTCTCTCGGTCTTGCTGGCTAATTCAGAGTAAAATCACTGAAACCATTCATTCCTTCCTGCCACTAATATTTCTGACCGATCTTCAGCTTATCTGCAGCATCATCAAGTGGTGAGATAAAGCTGGGGGAAGGGGGGAAGGTGGTAAGGGGGTTCAATTGTCCTCTCTTGGGGATTTTGTTCTCCGGGAGGGGTGTGGTGTGTATTACCCTTTATACTGTATATTTCTGTAAATATCTGTTATATCTTGTAAATATTTGCTTGTATATTTGCATTGCTGTAAATATAAAGCTTCATTTATTAACTTCCAGTGTGCTTTTCTGAGTTTTAGCCGGGGTTTAAAAAGGGGGGGGGGGCAGGTCACTGCAAACCCACTACAAGGAGGAAATGATGTTGTAGTCACATTGGTTTTTTGATCAGATGATATTTAGGTATGTATCAGTGGGGAAATTATTAATAGCATTATAGAGTATAAAATAATGTTGAGTCAAGAACTACTTGACTGTTATATTCAGGCCAGACAGAACTTAGATGATTATTCATCTAATTCCCTCAAAATAAACCCTAGTGCTATGGTTTAAATCCACCCAGCCAGCAACAAAGCAACCATACAGTTGTTTGCTCAGCCCTACCCACCTCCAGTGAAATGGGGAGGAGAAAACAGAAGATTCCAGGATCAAGACAAAGTTCAGGGAGGGCTCGCTCACCAAATATGATCACAGGCAAAAGACAGACTTTGGAAAGGAAAATCAATTTCATTTCAACAAACACCACCAATAAACCACTGAATCAGAGTAGAACAGTGATAAATACAACTCGGTCTTAGAAAATACTTTCCCCTGACACTTCTTTCTTCCTGGACCCAACTCTGCTACATCAGCAATGCAAGGGTACAGGGAATGTGGGTTGTTGTTAGTCCCAGTTGGTTCCATGTTTCTTCTGCTGCTCTTTTGTCCTCAAGGGCAAAGCTGAGAGTCCTCCCTTGTGGCAAAATGTCATCTCTCCCATAGGAGACAGTCCACCATGTACTTCAAGTAGCATAGATTCCTTCCATGGGCTGTGGTTCTCGCAGCAACAGACCACTCTAATGTGGGTCTCCCTTTTTCTGCTACCCAAGCCCCACCAGACTCAATCCCAACACAACCAAGCAATTTCTGGATCAAACTCACATTTTTCTTTAGTTCTGTGAGGCCAGTTGAGACATATTCTGAATCATAGTCATTCCATGTCATGTAGTAGCTCAGCCTGCATCAGCAGATAGGGAAAGGCTAAAAGATCTCAGTCTCCTCCCTCTCCCTCCCATTATATCAAAAGCTGTCACATTTTTTCCCCCTCTTCTTTTATTCCTTTTCTTTTGATAGTTTTCATTTTACTAATTAGACCAAAAGAAAAATAAAGCCAGCCCATTTACCCAGCTGAAGTTCAAAGTAATTATGCAAATTGTGCTATGGAATCTCTAACAGAGACAAGATTTGCAAAAGAGAAAAGTGTTAAGAGAAAATACAGGGCTACTTACATGTATAGGTTTTACACTGGTTCTCAATGCTTGAAACATAGGAGGAACCTGGCCCTCCTTTTCCTGAGGCCATCACAGCTGTGGCAGGATGTAGTCAATAGAAGTTTTCTTATTCCTAAATCAGATTTAATCTTCTACATAGTTTCACTTTTATGCCATGAAAAGGATCAGTGTCTTGAGACTAACCTGTATGTGAAGCCAATTTGGTGCATCGAGTGCTAAGGAAATATAATTCCACCCAATGATATAGCTTTAGGAGATGTCTAGTCTGTTCTGGACCATGATTCATGCATGCTTTCCAACACAGAATGAGTTAATTGGATCAGTAAAATTACCAGGGAGTGTGGTACAGGATCCTCTTCCCAGTCGCAGATGGAAAAATGCCTTTTTGGCACTGAAATAAATTTGTGTGTCAAGAATGAAAGGAGTCCAGAAATGCTCTCAGGCTGTGAAACAATTTGATTTTTTAAACCAGAGACTGTCAATGCATACAAATGGGACAACATTACTAGAACATTCCTTGCCTTCCTGTCTCTAGCATCCCTTTACATGTATTTAGCCTTAGCCATTTGCTTCACAGCCACTTGCTGATTTTAGCCAGACAGTGAGAGAACTGAATAACAGAGTATAAAGGATTTTCACACAGACAGCCAACAGATGCAGGTGGTAAGGCCTTGAACCAAGCAGCAGAAGCATGCCTCTAGTTCCTCAAACTTTCTGGGTTCTGATCACAATCATGAAAGAGTTCTATTGCTATCTAAATGGCTGCCTTATTGTAGTACTATATCTGCTTTTTGAAGGGCACAAGGAAAAAAATGAAGTCAGTATGTATCCAGATAAATGTAGAATTTTATGTAACTTGCAAACATGGCATCTGTTGATCTTCACTTGTGTTTCAGTCCTGATACACATGACACTAGCTGTAACGTCATACAAAACCCAGCAGCAGCTGAAGATAGACAAAGCAATGTTCTATCCTGTCTTCCAGTCCACCTGATTATAAAATTAGAGGTTAACCTTCTATTTCCTTTGTGCTTTTAACTATACATTAGTCAATACCACCCTATTTGCAGCATTTCAATACTTAAAAAGCACTTACAAGAAAGATGGGGGCATAATTTTTAGTAAATCCTATTGCAAAGGTTTTAAACATAAGGAGGGTAGATTCAGTCCAGATATAAGGAAGAATTTTTTTGTGATAAGGGTGGCAAAAACACTGGAACAGATTGACCAAAGAGGTGGTAGATACCCCATCCCTAGAAATTTCCAAGATCAGGTTGGACAGGGTTCTGAGCAGCCTAATCTAGCTGAAGATGTCCCTGCTCACTGCATGGGGTTTAGACTAGGTGATGTTTTAACACATCTTCCAACTCAAACAATTCCATGATTCTATTTCTAAGATGTTCTTATATCAGGTCTGAGTGGAGCATAGGAAGTAGACAAACATTAAGGTAATTGTCTTTACATGAGATACTGATTGAACTGGTGATGTATTTCATATTGGAAAACAGCTTCTTGACACTCCTACAGAGCAATTGGTCATATTTCAAAAACTTATTTAGCTGCATCATTTACACCCTCATGAATCACTTCCAGTTCTAGTGGAAAATAAAAATCTAGTTCTGTAAATCTTACTGTAACCTAAACATCTTGACAAACATGGCTTTGTTGGGGCAACAAATATTATCCCTCTACTACACAATATTTCCTCTACTGCACAATTAGCAGCCTGCAATGCCAGTAGTTGATACAACCTCTGAAGCAGATGACCTGTTTATTGTGTGGTTGTCTTCCTTATAGTTAGGCTAATTTGGGCCAGCTCTCTTATAAAGAGATCTTTTGAGAAGTGCCTGCTTTCTTATTCAAGCTCAAAGAGTTTTAAGACAGTGAAAAGGCTGGGACAGAGTATTAGCCAAGTAGAAAACTGCAATTTTGTTGTTTTTATTTTGTGCTATTTTGAGGCTAATTGGAATATTTTAATGAGAAAAATTAGATTATAGACTGTGAAAAGAAAAACAATCTTGATGTCTACTTCACTCATAGGTTTGCTGAGATGTATAAAAGCAAGGACACAAACATAGATAAGACAGTCTGTCTATTGGTGTCTGTGTTTCTCCCTGGCTTCTAGCTGGTTCTGTGTAACCCAACTAATCATTTTCTTCTAATCCCCCTTGCCAATTCTTCCAACTCACCTTGCTTGTAAGCCAGACTCTGGAATAAGTTTGGGGGGGTAGAAAGAAGGTGGAAGGCTGTTGAGGAACTCCTCCTGGGGACTCTGATTTCTACGAGGGGTATTGTGTTTCTATATTACTTTTAACTGGTATGTTTCTGCATATAGCTGTAAATATTTGTAATATATTGTAAATATCTGCTTGTATATTGTGCTAAGTTGTGAATATAAAGCTTCATCCCTTAACTTCCAGCCAGCTGAGTCTAGTCTGGGTGATTCGATTCTGGGGAGGGGGGGGGGGGGGTAACTCCCAAACCATCACATATTTAAGCTCCAGATCAGTGCTATTGAGAGTGAAGTATTGACTTGATATTGGGTTCACCTGTCCTCATTTTTCCCCTCTCAAATCTTCCACAAGCATTGTGCAAGTTGTACATATTGTACTAAGATGAGTAAACCAATTTTGCCACTTGATATGCTGAAAATTTCAACAATGTGAGGGAAAATGTTTGATCGTAGGGTTGTGATGAGAGAAAACTGTGGGCAGGAAGACATTTAAGAGGATCTTTTAGAAAAAAAAAACTTAAATTGTTCAGTTTTCTATATGACTGGGACTGGGTTAAAAGGACAGTTAAAATTTGCTGATATCCTCTGAATTTTGCTCTCTTCTGTGGCCTCACTTCCTCAGAGTCCTCCAAAGATGATATACTCTTGTATAGTGGGGAGCTGGGTTGCAACTAAACATTTCTGTGGGTAGCAATTCATAACTGAGGAAAAGCAAGACAGGTGGTGATAGAGCATGTATACAACAGACGATGTTTATGCAGGCAGTTCACTCAGATTACTTAACCTTGTAAGGCAGAATTTAGATCAAAAATAGGTGGTATGTAAGAGAAAATGTGTCTGTGTATTATAGCATTCTCTCAATTCAAACTGAGAACCGCAATAAATTAAAAACAAGCTTCCCTAAGACCTTCATCAGGCAATGAGCAGCATTTTTCAAGTGATTGATAAACAATTATAAAGCTGCTGTCACACCTCTAGAATCATAATTCAAGCTGTGTGTCTAGAGTACTGTTTAAATCACTGGTTCGTGTAAGGAAAAATAAATAAGTCTAGATTCTCATAAGGGACTGAATTTTCCTCCCTGCTACATTTCCACACAGAGTATTTTCCCTCAGCTGTTTGAACACTAGCTAACAAACCAACAAACTAGAAAGACTTGGCTGGAAACCTCTGGACATACTGCCTGGAGGGGCTGCTTAACTGTTATTCACAGGTGCCTAATACCACAGAGAAACCCTTAACACTGAAGAGGGTTTAAAACCAGCCTCCTGATGAAATTACTGACAGCTTCTTCCAGAAAAACGTGCAAAGAAACATGATGTTTTGAGACTAATAGTTATCACTCAACAGCAGCTGGCAAATCACCCTCATCTTATTTGACTGGCTGCTTTGCCTTGGAAATCAATAGCAGATTTGAGATATTAGATGCAATTAAAAAAATGATCTGTAACCATCACTAAAGTCAGAAATTGCATAAAAACCCTCATTTGAATGTGGGTGGTATTCTATAAGCTAAGTTACGGCCCAAGCACTACGTGTCTGTAATACATGTCTGATCTAGTGGGAGGAGTCCCTGCCTATGGCGGGGGGTTGGAACTGGATAATCTTTGAAGTCTCTTCCAACCTAAACCATTCTATGATTCTATGATGAAGTATATGCAGTTATTCAGCTGTGCAGCTGGTGCAGTAATTCTGGAAATGAGTGAGGAGTTAATTGAATTAGTTTGGTAACATAGTAGGGTACATCATGGCACAGCCACCATGCACAGGAATCAGGGTACAGCACCAGTGAAAAGACCACACCAAGACCATGCCATGTTGTCATTCATTCCAGAGAGATGCATTATGGGAAAGAAGAGGTAAGATCCTAAAGTTCTTCAAATGTATTTATCCAGATCTCAGAAATTGGTGTTTTAATCTAGAAAACAGAGAAGGTTTGATGCTGAGTAGTGGAGGTTCTTCTTTCTTGTTAAAAAAAAAAAAAATGTAACAGGGTTGTTTCTGGTGACTTGGCGCTGCCTGTAGGGGCAAAGCTGCTCTATAACTCCCCTTCTTAGACAGATAAGGGATGGGAAGATATTATCAAAGGTCCACAAGTCAAGATGGAAGAAATTTAATAGGATGAGAAGCAAAGGCAATAGCCACTTGCAGAAGCAACAGCAAATAAAAATGTTGTGCTCTACTTCCCGTCAGCAGATGATGTTCAGTCCCTTCTCTGGATGCAGGGCTTCAACACATGTAGCAGTTGCTCCACAGGGCAGACATCATCAATGAATGTCCTCACACTTCTTTCTTTCCCTTAGTTTGGGCTGGTGTCATATGGTATGGAATACTCCTTTCACCAGCCTGGGACCCCTCCCAAGATCTTGCCCTTCCCTCAGCCTACTGTTGTCAGGGAAATATTGGAAAAGTGGGGCCCCGGTGCTTGGCTTAGCCGTAGCCAGCACAGTGGTCTGTTATCCACATCATGGCAAAACACAGCACTGGAAAATGCTCTGGGGAGAATTAACCCAGTCAAATCCAATACACTGTTTCATAGAAAGGTTGTGATCAAATCAATAGCCTTAGGGTCTAGCTTCAAAATTCAAAAGATCATGGATTTTCTGTTGGCATTACTGTAGTTTCTGCACATATACCCAATGGCTTCTGCATATATACCTCATGATTTCTGCATGTACAGCACTCCAGAATATGGTGAATGGAAAGAGGAAGTTTCTCAATTTCTGGTCAAATAGCCAAAGCAAGTTTTTCCTTCTGCTCAGAAAGGAGAAAGAAGTAAGGAAAAATAATTTTATCCAAAGCAGGTGTATCTGATGCATTCATGAAATCAAATCACTCTGATCTCCTAGTGTGAGCAGGAGGTTGAGAGTCAAGACTGAAATCCTCCTGAGTCTTTGACTGCTTTGCTATTTGATTGGATTCTGTATACTTTGTGCCAAAATAGATAGGATTTAAGATTTCTGTTCACCCTTAATGCTACAATGGTCTTGTACCTTATTTAGAAGTATATATCTAGTTATGATTTCTCTCAATTATAATTCATTGACTTCAAATTAATTAACTTTAAATTCATTCAATAAGATAAAAGGCAGCACTGATGCTTGTCTTTTGTTTCTTTATAAAACTGTTTTCCTGCCAAAACAGCAATTACAAAGGTCTGAGACATACATAACAGTAACTCACCCACATGATTAGTAATCTCAGACCCATTTATTTCAGGGAGCTTTGAGAAGCATTTCCCCAGATCTTAGCCGAGTGACAATGACTGGTCACTGTTGTGACCAAGGATTATCACAGGATGTCAGGGATCTCAAAAGATTATCTAGTCTAACCCCACTGCCAGAGCAGGATCACCTATACCAGATCACACATGAATGCATCCAGACAGGTTTTGAATATCTCCAGAGAGGGAGACTCCATAACACCCCTGGGCAACAAGTTCCAGTGTTCTGTCACCCTCAGAGGGAAAAAAAATCCTCATGTATAAATGAAACTTCCTATGCTTCGGTTTCCACCCATTGCCTCTTGTTCTGTCATCAGGCATCACCAAGCAGAGCCTGGCTCCATCTTCCTGGCACTCAGCCTTTACATATTTATAAACATTGATGAGGTCATCTCTCAGTCTTCTCTCCAGGTTAAAGAGCCCCAACTCCCTCAGTCTCTCTTCATAAGAGAGATGTTCCATTCCTTTAATAATCTAAGTGGTTCTGCACTGGACTCTCTCAAGCAGTTCCATGTCATTCTTGAACGGGGGGGTCCAGAACTGAACACAGTACTCCAGATGTGGCCCCACCAGGGAAGAGTAGAGGGGCAAGAGAACCTCTCTTGACCTACTAACCACAGCCCTTCTAATATACCCTACAATGGCATTGCCACTTCTGGCCACAAGAGCACATTGCTGGCTCATGGTCAACCTCCCATCCACTAGGACCCCCAAATCCTTTTCCCTTTTGCTGCCTTCCAACAGATCAGTCCCCAGTCTACACTGATACCTGAGGATACCCAGATTCATAATGAAACAGATATGTTATATGAACACCTGGAGATAAGCAAGACTTGGTAAGGCAAGAAACAGAATGCAGAAAAAACAGTGGGGGTCTTAAGGCATGACACCCAGGCTCTGAGTACAGGCTATGCAGGAATGTGGTGTCTGGTGGAGCCAAGAGCAGGATGGCCTTAGAGGTTGTAAAAGCTCTGATAAGAAAAGTAAAACAAAGAACCCACAGTTTTCTGAAGCTAAGCAGATGTAGTTTTGTATCAAGTAGAGATGTATGACCACATACTTTTAGTTAGGCCAATCACTGTGTTAGCTTTAGCTATTCGGACAAGTAAATAGCCAATAGAATAGTTGCACGCTGCCTTCTTTAGAATATCTAAGCATATATAAGATGAACAAATGCATGTAATAAACGGAATTAGTTTGTATCAAACTGTCTCCCCGTCTCCTTGTTTGCGGCAGATACCTTGGGTTATTGTTTCCCAGGTACAAGACTCTACACTTGTCCTTGTCGAATTTCATTAAATTTCTTCCTACCAACTCTCCAGCCTGACCAAGCCTGGCTGAATGGCAGCACAGCCTTCTGGTGTGCCAGCCGCTACACCTAATTTGGTGTCATCAGCAAACTTGCTGACAGTGCACTTTGTGCCCTCATCCAGGTCACTGATGAATATATTGAACAGGACTAATCACAGTATTGACCCCTGCATGATCCCACTAGTCACAGATCTCCAACTAGATTCCATCTCAATTGACAACAACCCTCTGAATTCTTTCCTTCAACCAGTTCACATCCACCTCACTACCTGATCATTCAAGCAACACTGCCTCAGTTTAACTGCAAGGATGATGTGGGAGACCGTGTCAAATGTTTTACTGAAATCAAGACAAATCACATCCACTGCTCTACCATCATCTGTGCCCCTGATTATGTCCTCATAAAAGGCTATGAGTCTGGTCAAACATGACATTCCCTTGGTAAAACCATGTTGGCTGCTCCTAACGACCCCACTGTCCTCAATATGCCTAAGGACAGCACCAAAGATCCATGGACAGAAGCTGACTGATTTATAGTTACCTGGGTCCTTCTTCTTAACCTTTTCAAAGATTGGAGTGGATTATACTGGACAGTAAGAAAACAAGCTGGCATGCTGCACCTGTGAGTTCAGTCACTATGCAAACTCGACTGTTTTGGTGCAAAGATTTCATTGTTTGGAATAGCTGTCCTGAGTTCTGTTTGCATTTTGGTATAAAGTAGATGCAGGCTTAGTGATTTCAGTGGGTTAATATGTGTTTTTTCTGTTTCCTTAATCTTGGATACTCATTGTTTTTTTTTTCAATGATAAATATATTAAATATTTCCTGAAATGGACAAAGGAGATTTGGAAAGGGGGAATATATAAAACTGCAAGGGTTTTTTTCCACTTTCAGTTGCCATACAAATATTGGATATCAGGTTGCAAATTTTATTTGTGTTCTGACCTGCTATTAAAAATATATAATTGAAACCTACATTGGGTAAAATAATATTTAAGTGTGTCTTTGCCATGAATTCAGCAAGTTCAACTAACCAAATAACAATGGCTAAATAAGTTGTATGCTTCAGTGAAGAAATCACTATAGTTTGTAGAAGTCTCCTATGGAGTCAGCTGTCTGTTCTGGTCTCTTGCACTCTAGTTTCAAATCAGTCAAATAGTAGCTTTCAGGGAACATTTATCCCTTTTTATGTTTTGGCCAGTCCTAGGAGTTAAAATATTGAGTCTTAACTCTATTGTCTAAGCTCATTAATTGCACTTCTTCTGGTGACAAATGAGGCAATCTCCCAGACACCTAATCTGCTTTATTTAGGCACTTACCTGATTTTTTAGCCTGAAAATCTGCATTCTCTACAGTGTTGCCTTTTAAAGCTCTCCTCTGCACCTGAGCACAACTTCAGTCAATGTTTATAAATATGTAAAGGGTGAGTGCTAGGAGGATGGGGCCAGGCTCTGCTCGTTGAAGCCTGATGACAGGACAAGGGGCAATGGGTGGATATTGAGGCAGAGGAATTTTCCTCATGGAAACATTTGGAGGAAATTTTTGACTGTGAGGATGACAGAACAGTGGAACAGGCTGCCCAGGGGGGCTTGTGGAGTCTCCCTCTTTGGAGATATTCAAAACCTGACTGGATGCATTTCTGTGTGATCCTGCTCTGGCAGGGAGGTTTGACTGGATGATCTTTTGAGGTCCCTTCCAGCCCCTGACATTCTGCGATTCTGTGATTCAAAGTACAGCTCAGGTGCTTAAGCAGAGCATTTGTGCATTTTGTGCATATTTTGGTAAACACAATTAGAATGGAATTTCCACTTTTTTTTTTTTTTTTCCAGCATAAGAAACCTTTAAATATCTCTATGGAATGGTTAGTTACCTGAAAAGAAACAAATGTAAACAATATGAAGGTCAGAAGACATTTCAGAGAGAGTTGGACAGGCTGGGTCAATGGGTTGAGGACAGAGATATGAGGTTTAACAAAGCAATGTGCAGGGTCCTACATTTTGGCACAATAACCCCATAAAGTGCTACAGACTGGGGAATAACTGGCTGAAGACTAGTCCAGCTGAGAGGGACCTGGGAGTGCTGGGTAACAACTGGCTGAACATGAGCCATAGGTGTGCCCAGGGGGCACAGAAGGCCGATGGCATCTTGGCTTGTATCAGGCCAAGAGGACTAGGGATGTATTTCTTTCCCTCTGCTTGACACTGGTGAGGCCTCACCTCAAGCACTGTGTGCAGTTCTTGGCCCCTCACTTCACTAAAGTTATTGAGTTGCTGGAGTGGCTCCAGAGGAGAGTGATGAGACTGGTGAGGGGCCTGGAGTGAAAATCATATGAGGAAAGGCTAAAGGAGCTGGGGTTGATCATCCTGGAGAAGAGAAGACTTAGAGGGGACCTTATCACATTCTGCAAGTACCTGAAGGGAAGTTGTAGTCAGGTGTGGGTCAGGCTTTTCTCCCAGGCAACTTGTGACAAGATAAGAGGACACAATATGAAGCTGCACTAGGGGAAGTTTCAGGTTGCATGTTAGGAGGCATTTCCTCATGGAAAAGGGTGATTAGACACTGGAATGGACTGCCTAGGGAGGTGGTGGCATTGTCATCCCTGGAGGTGTTTAAGATTGGATATGGCACTTAGTGACATGGTTTAGTTGATGTTGTGGTGTTAGGTCATAGGCTGGACTTCATGATCTCAGAGGTCTATTCCAGCCTCAGTAATTCTGTGTGACTCTCCGAATAAGTGAAATCTAAATCAGACAGCAGAGAGGTTTGAATGTACTTATTTTCTAAGTGGAAAGAAAGAGGAAAGATCTGGAAAGGTTGAAACTTATAAGAGATGATGCTGCCAATTCAGTGAACAATCTGTAGGTTAAATATCTTTTTACTCCTTGTATATTGTCTTTTCTATCAGGTAGCCAAGTATCTTATGCAGTGGTGAGATGAATCCAAAGTAGGCTGTCTTCAAACTTTTTCAATGTCAGTATGGTGCTTTGGATCCCAACCTCCCTCCACACCAAAACAAATAAACAAACAAGCAAAAAACACAAACAAACAAACAAAAAAAACCCAACCAACAAACAAAAACATCCCCAAAAATATATGGAATAATGGCAGGGAAGGAATATAAAAAGGGGAAGAGGAATGTGAAGCAGAAGGAGATTTAATGGAGCAACTCATCACCTTCCAAAAGATCACAGAATTAACCAGGTTGGAAAAGACTTTGAGACAATTGAGTCCAACCTATCACCTAATACCTTCTAATTAACTAAACCATGGCACTAAGTGCCTCATCCAGCCTCCTCTTAAACACCTTCATGGATGATGACTCCACCACCTCCACAGGCAGCCCATTCCAATGTCAATCACTCTTTCTGTGAAGAACTCCTTCCTAACATCTAGCCTCAACCTGCCCTGGTATGGCGTAAGGCTGTGTTGTTTTGTTGCTGGTTGCCTGGAAGAAGAGACCAACCCCCACCTGGCTACAACCTCCCTTCTGGTAGTTGTAGAGATCCAGTCACAGACAACTTCTGAAACTCTGGCATGAGTTGTATTCATTCGCAATTCATGCTGGTGAACTTGGCTGTGCATTTGAGAAACTGCTGTGTTTGCTTGGAAAGTTGTAAAGTCCTCTTCACTAGTTCAACTTCTCAAATTCTGCTGACAAAATTTTGCTTGTGATCTGGACTCACAGTAGGGGAAGGCTTGACTGCATCTTCTAAGCCTCTGGAAAACTCCTGAGTTTAATATTAATCTTCTTACTGCTAATGTGGCAGTAAATCAAATAGCCTAGGCAGAAGTCACCAGTACAGTCAACAGGTGCTTGTTACAGCTCTAAAAAGATTGTGGATTTTTCTTAAGATGATTCACAACAGCACATTCACACTTAGCTTGTAAGCATTTTGAGATGTACACCATCTGCTCCTGTGTGCCGTGTCCACACTTGCAAAATTACTGTCATAGAGTATTTTTAACAACAATGGATGATTAAATGGGTTAAAACAGACCTTTCAGCTGTGTCAGTCAAAACAACAAAGCCCCAAGGAAAAAAACAGCTTTCAGAACTCTTCATGCCTCAGAGATTTCAGGTTGCAGCTCATAGCAGTTCTCAGAAAAATAATCCTTCCTGTCACCATATTTGTTTCACTAGTTTTACATCTCTGACAAGTGCTCTTGTCTTAGACACATGTCTATGAGTGTTTTAAATATTCAGGCAAGCAAGGAGAGTTATTTTCACTTTCAAAGCTCTTTTGTTTCTACCACAGTTCCAGATTTTGAATCTTTTTAGAGCTGCAATCACAGGTTTCAGCTGGGCAGGAGGGAAGTACTGTACTGTTCGCCAGAGTCCAGTTTCATTAAGTCAACAACACTGTGCAAGAGTCACCATTTGTGGTTTTATGAGTCTTTCAGAAACACTTGTCTTCCCCAACAAATCTTGACAGTTTTAGAGTTCAAATTTTAATTGGATTGGCATTTCCTAGGTAACTACTTTGGGAGCCCTTGAGTGCAAACAGAAAAACAAAACCCACAAAAAGTCAACAAAAAAATTTGCATTTAGATGATGCAATTATTTTTTCTTTTGTTTTGTTTTGAAGAGGGTAACATGCAGCAAAGCATGATAACTTCCAACTTTTGAGATAACACCTGCTTGGAATCACGTCAGTTCTGATCAAATTAGGGCTCTGCCTCTTATTTAAATACATTCTTCCATCCCAGGCACAATATGTTCCCTTTTTTCAGTTTAATTCCTTGCCCTGTAGCATGTGGCAATAGAAACAAATCAAATCTGCTCACTTTGTGTGAAATCCAAGGAATGAATTGCTTTCAGTAATACACCCACACTTGAACACTTTTTATAAAGTAAATTGTTGGCCCCCTGACTTTTAATGCTCTAGAATTAAGAAGCAGTCAGCCCTATAAAGGTACTCAAACTGTATTGTCAAAGAGAAAAAACACAGTTGCTAAAAGATGCAGCTGTAAGTAAAAATTGTTAAATAGACCAATGGTTAAATACTTCAATGCTGTCTGTCCCAGGAGGTATTGGCTGCTGTACAGATTTTGAGAATCAGGGTAGAATGAACTGGAAATTCCTACCCACGCTCCAGTCACACCTTCGTTTGCACTGTAGACATAAACTAAACTACATATCCATACCTGGCAGGATTCTTAGGGTCTACAATCCAAATACAATACAATGGTTTTAGGTACAACAGAAAAGAGCTGATAAAGACTTCCTATATTGGTGTATTCCAGTAGAGACTACAAGTGATGGTCTGAGCTGAGGCAGTGAGCAAAACTGAGAAGGGGGCAGAAACACAAATTTTGTGATATGACAACCACAGAGTGATCCCTAAAACAGAAATTAGTTTCCTTGAATATCAGTTTACCTTTCTTGACTAGCTCAAGAGTAGGGGAAAGCTAAAATGTAACCCACAAACTCATTCACCCAATTGTGCCGAAGTGTAAGGCCAGCCTAGCTCAGGCTGTGTTCAGACTGTGTGTGGTAATTTTCAGCAATGTGTTTGTGTGACACTGATACTTGGATAAAAGGGAGTGAAGTACCACAGGACAGTCTCTAAGTAAGCCTCAGACCATAGTCAATAGAGGCTGCATTTGAAACAAAAGCTTTCTCAATTTCACTGGGTGCTTCTGCACAAACTTCAATCCCACGGTATGTTTCAGACAGCTAGTTCAGAAAGTAGAGAATTATAACAGTATACGACTAGGAAGCACTGTTTTTTGGTTGTTTTTTCACTCAAAGAAGAGATGAAAAGTAGTCATAATACAAAGATAACTTTTCATAGCAACTACTTAATCCTGCATTTTATTTCAATTTCCTCCACTTACCCTAAAAGAAACCCCCTGCATCTTCTCTGAAATTTGTATTTTTGGCATTTCTTATTCTCTTTCCACTCTGCTCTAACCTCAGCACTTGCTTTGACACAGGTCAAATGCAACACCTAGCACTCAGAAAGTGATTTATGTTTAATAGTTCAAATCCCTTTGCAAACATTAACAAACTCAGCCCATGCTATTTCCAAAAGGAAGGTACTGTTTGAGAAATTCAGGAAGATAACAACAGACCCTGAAAATTAAAACTGCTTTCCACACTTCCTGGACCACCCTACCCACCCAGAGGCATATGCTAAAACTCCTTAAATTGCTATCAAGAAAAGTTTTCCATGCATTTTTGTGACTGTTGCATCAAAAGAGTGGATATAAAGTTCTATTAATATTAAATGTAATCAGCAAATAGTTGTGCAATTGTTACCTGAGTGTTTGGTTTTATAGAGATTCGTTGAATGCACATGATTTTAATAAAGGTAAAGGACATGGAATGAACCAAGTTAGTGCAGGTCTAACTGTAGTTTAAAGGTGCACTTTGGAAAAAATGTTCAGCCTCTGCTACTGCTCCTGTCTTAAGCAGGAGTTGTGTTGTTCTGTTCTGTTACAATTACAGGAGAACTTAAATCTTGAGAACTGTGTTAAAGACTGTATCAAAATAACAATTATTAAAAAGGAGGTGAAACCAGTTTCATATTGGAATATAATGGCTTAGTGGGTAGAAAAGAAACAGCACGTTTGCTCATTCAAGAATCAGCAAATTAACACCACTTATTGACTCAAATAAGAAAATGGCTTGAAAATGAAGCTAGGAAATGTGGAAATAGACAGGGTTGTCAGTCTGTTGGGGCACTTCTGGAAGCAAGTGGTTCACCCAGTACCGAAATATATGGCATCAGTCCTAAGCATAAGATATTTATAATCAAGAGATGAGTTTGACAGCACTTCCCATATTCACCAAGGATCACAGGGAGACTGAAACAGACACACTATTTTTGTACAGTTGGATAATACATGGTGCATCAAAATACAGCAGCTACAGATATGAGTGAGAAGACTGAATACAAACCTAAATGGTACATTTTTTTTTTCCCCCAAAGTGCAGAATACTCACATTTGTCCTCAAAATCTGTGATGTTGAAACACTTGGATCATGTTGCCTGGTTTGAATTAGAACAGAACTAATTTTATTCAATGGTATTTATTTTCAGCTCAATCTCTTCTAAACTGTTACACTTTCTGGAATTAACAGCATCTTTTTGCAGACAATTGTCTGCTTTTAGAAGTGATAGTGCTTGATGTTTGTAGTTACCACCACCAATCAACATGCAGAAAGGCTCTTGCTTATGCTTGCTCATATAGAAACCAAAGTCACTGCTAAAACTTGAGTACCACACTGGGGTATCAAAAAGTAGAAGACCACAGCTGCAGGGAGGAGTGGCCGGGACAGGTGACCTTAAACTGACCACTCCATGTGTGTCATATTCAGTATAAAGATGAGGGGTTACATGACCTGAGCTTCTGAGGAGGACTCAGAGGTAAGTTCTGCCATCTGGATCCCAATCCATGCATTCCTGAGTCTAGTCTCAGAATCCAGCTCCGGAATCCAGTTCCCATCTGCCACTTGATCCAGTTTGGGACTTTCCCTGTATCTGCCCGCAACATCAGTGTTGACAGTGACATAATTACATCAAGAGGGTTGGTTTTGTACGCATTTACTACTATTCTTTTCATTAAAACCAATTTAGTTTTCTTTTCCAGTCCATAAATCTCTCCCTTATTCCCTTTCTCTTTCCTTTTTGGAAAGGAAAGGGGTTAGTACAGAGCATCTGTCACTTATCTAGTGGCCAGCCCAGCCCTAACCCTGGCACAGATAATGAAGGCACCTGGCTTTAGAGGCAGATGAGAGGATGCCGGGTCTCTAAAAATTTCTGATACTTCTGCTGCTGTGTTTGGAATAGAAAAAAGTACACAGGGGGTAGTCCCTTGCACATATCAAAAAAGATTTGCACATGTGAGAATAGCAGATATTTTATGTGCAGACCTACTTTATATGCAGTCATCTTTTCTGTGCTTTCTTTTCTTTTATATCAATTGCTTTAAAATCAGAACAGCCTTTTCTCATTTAAATTCTCATCCAGTGCAGAATTATTGCAAAGCTCCTTTTTAAAGGTCACAGTTTACCAAATTAGAATCATGTGGACACAGTCAGACATGAAGGATGTATCCATGAAGGAAGCACCACTCAGGAAACATGAAAGATTTGTTTTTTAATTCTGACTCTGACACGTCATATTAAAATCAGCTAGAGACCAACTAATGCACAGGTAGAAAGAAGTGGAAGCCATGAGAGTGCATAAACTTGACAGATCCTGTGGCTCAACACAAGACACAGTGCTGAAACACCGTTTTTCCTAAATAAAGCAAAGCCTAAAATAGAGAAGTGAGAAGTCATGAGAGGAGAATAAACAGTATTCACTTACAGCTAGAACACCACAAACAGGGGATTTGTATTCAAACAGAAAAAGGAATGTAAGGAATTCTAAACAATAAATAAGAAAATATACTTGACTTTTTCCATTTTGTGTTGTTCTGGGACACAGTAATAAGCGCATATGCATTGAGCTTATTACCCCAGAAGATGATTGGTAGCTTTTATGCCAGTTTGGAATTTGAGAGTTTATACTGTCAGCATAAATCCCAGTGCAAATGGTTAGTTCTCCTCATAATGCCCTTTAATATCTGTCTGGTATTGTTCAGATGTTGGGATCGTGATATGAATATCTGAAGGTCTCTTTTGGATGCCGTGTCTTTGAGAGCAATAAAGTATAGAAACAATAGCACACACTGCCCACAAGTATGTCCAAGGTCTTTGCAATCAGATCACTAATGCAGCTTAAAAGGAACATTACTTCCCTTTGCAGAACATAGTGCCATCGATGGAGACAAACTTCTGCTTTGTTTTTGTCTCTAGAGCTCTTCCATACTCCCAAAACATGATTCCTTGGCCTCTTGACACTTTTAATAGTGCTCCCATATAATTAATGTAGGAAGATTACCTAAAGATGAAAAAAGCATTTCCATTCAAGAAAACTTTTTAGGATGTTGCTTCTTTCTTTATGGGATATTAACATTGTCTTTATCAAAGGCAATCTTAATTCTAAGGATTTCATAAAAAAATACCTGGACAATTTTAGCTTCCAAGAGAAAAATTCCTTGGTATCAACACAGTGTGAATAAAAAAGTCAGGGGAAGAAAAGGAGTCCCATTAGGAGAATTTGATTTTAATAAGAGGATGATGAAGTTAATTAAAGCTCAATGCCTGTGAACAGAGAGAAGAAAAGAGCACTTTGGGGGTTTTCCTTTTGCTTTACTCCAGCTGCTCCTATCTCCCAGCCAAATACACAAGCCAAAATGATATGAGTTGGCAGCTTCTTATAGCAAGAGGATCATCTGTTAAATGGTTAGGTTGCCTGTGTTTTGCCATAAGAAGATGGGGAGTATAGTTTCAGAGTTTTCATCAGGAATTAAGCCAAGAAGTTCTCATTGCTTTTTTAGCCTCTCTTTTCATTTCCCTGCCATAAATTATACAAAGAAACCCCTCTCCCTCAGAGCACCTCTCATTGTGGAGTCAGTCATCAGCTTCTCCTTTGCCTATACCAGCTTTAACCTTCCTAAGCATTTTGTGAGTTTTGTGTTTTTATTTATAAGGAGATTATGCCTAGAAAAATCTCCTGTGTTGTAGAAAATAGGTATTTGTGCATGCAAATTAGATAATAACTGGCCAGGCTCTTAAATATGCTAAGATCTAATATTCAGTGAAAGCATAATAGATCTTCCAGTATCTCACCTATTATTGAAACTTTCCAGGTCCACAACTTTAAAAAAAAAAAAAAAATTAAAAAAAAAAATCAGACCAAGAGTCTCAAATATAGAGTCTCAAATATAGAGTCTCAAATATAGAGTCTCAAAGATAGCCTGGACTAGCACTGGCACGGGGGAAGCAAGCAACTGTCTGAATGTGAGCAATAAAGCAAGTTCCGATTTATTAGAGATCTTACAGTTTCTTTTATACCCTGTCAGCTGGGGGGTGTTGTCGAATACTCCAAGGTAATTAGTAAAGAGGTTCATACGTGTCATACAGTAATTGGTTACTGAATACAAACCATGAGTTTGCATTTCTTCCGAGAAACTTCTAGTTAGCAGGCACCTTCCTTCCTCTGCATTTCTGTTTTCCTTCCCTGTGTTTCCGGCTACACTTTCATCTCGCAGACGTTCCACTGTGCTTCATACTCCTGGCAGTGGATTGTTCAATGCTCCAATTCTGCTTCTTAGAGATATTCTGCAACGGACTAGTGAATTTGCACTTATGCCAAACTCTCCCAGATATCCTTTGTGACTGTTTGTTGGTCCTCAAATCTGTGTTGTTTCTGAAGTTAGTCCTTTGGAGAACTAGCTCAAAATAGGTCTCATACCTGTGGATAGTAAGAAGAAAGGAAGGAAGGAAGGAAGGAAGGAAGGAAGGAAGGAAGGAAGGAAGGAAGAAGGAAAGAAAGAAAGAAAGAAAGAAAGAAAGAAAGAAAGAAAGAAAGAAAGAAAGAAAGAAAGAAAGAAAGAAAGAAAGAAAGAAAGAAAGAAAGAAAGAAAGAAAGAAAGAAAGAAAGAAAGAAAGGAAGGAGGGAAGAAAAAAAAAAAAAAATAATTACATCCACTGCCAGTTGCTGAATAGTGTATTCAGCAGCTTACTTACATTCCCACTCCTACCTGATTTTAGTTTGACTTTGACTTTTCACAGTAAAATCAATGAAACTGTTCTAAACTCTAATATTGACTCTCATCTCGGGGTGAAATGTTTAGAGATATAATTATGGCTTGGAGATATGATTATGGTTGAGATTTCACTTCTCAAAGTATGCTTCCTTCTTTAAGGACTAGAAGGCTTTAATCCTGTACTAGCAGCCAAAGAAAGGGACAGGACAAAACCAAGTAACAGACTTTATCTGGAACCTGGGCTTTCTATGAGCATTGTTCCATAATCTTGAATTATTATATTAGAAAATCCATCAAATTCATTGAAGTTCAATTATATTCACCTCTGTCTTTCCGAATGTGAAGAGTCCTTCTAGTTAATACAGTCAATTGAAGACCAATACTCTCCTCACTTCTCTGCATTAAAGGGGATGTTGGTTTATTTCTTGAATACTTGGACTAAATACTTTAGAGCTTTGCACAAATGATACTGAATCCCACGAGATTAAAAACTCCAGAGACAGCAATGTGGAATGCACTGATGCAAGGCAATTTGCTTTCAAATAACTATTAACTCTGTACAAATGCAAATAATGGGAATGGGAATTTTTTTTTTTTCTTCCAATCTCCTTTTGCCTCAGGGCACTGACTGGCTGCATCACTTTCCAGGTACCGTTTCTGGTACTTGACTAAAGTATTACCAAATCTTTCAATACTTTTTAACTTCCTTCCCAAAATTATTACAACATGCAAATCACAGACCGGTTTTACTGTTTCACTACAACCTGATTTTCAGATCAAACTCTCAGCTGATCTCATAAGTTAATAAAAGAGGTGTGAAATTGATAGATTATTTTCATCTATTATGAATCCTCAAATGAAACTTGCCTGAGCAGATTTGAAGTGACTGAAGACAACTACAACTTTGGAAATTAAAATGTTGCTTGTCATGTGGAGTCAAAGCCCATGAGAACCTCTAAGACAAAGTTTATAATGTTAGACTGCTTAAATTTCATCAAGAAATACTTCATCTATGATGTTCTCTGACCATGCAGACAGAGCCTTGCAGGAGTATCCTTGCTGTCTCCCATCTTATGCAAAGTATTTTTTTTTCCCAAAAAGAAAGATATGAAGACAGAAGCCCTAAACTTAGGAGCTGGAAAGTACTCCTGCATCCTGAGCTCTCCAGCCTGGTGTTCCTACAAAAAAGCTGTGGAGGGACTTTTTAAGCTATCAGGACTGGGGGGGAGGGAGCAAAGCTGGAGGTGGGGAGATTCAGACTGGACGTGAGGAGGAAGTTCTTCAGCATGAGAGTGGTGAGAGCCTGGAAGGAGTTGCCCAGGAAGGCAGTTGAGGCCCAGTCCCTGGAGGTGTTTAAGGCCAGGCTCTGTCCAGCCTGATCTAGGGTAGGGTGTCTCTGCCTGTGTCAGAGGGATTGGAACTAGATGATCTATGATGTATGCTGTTTAAGCCACTTTGATACATAATAGCAGTCCCATCAGTGAGTCATCAAATAGCTTTGAAACGGAAGTCTGACTATGGTTGAAGAATTTGGAGTAAAAAATAAAAGTCAGTGTTACTCCTATTCATCACATTTACTTAATGTGTATAAGGCATCTACACAGAGACACTGAGGTCATCAATGAGATTCAGCGTCTGGCATGAAAGGCATAAATCCTCATGGCTTGGATGGAAGGAGGGACTCTATTTGATGCACTACTAGCAAGCTTTTGTAATTCACCAGGCCAGACTTTGGAAGCAATCTAAATCCCAGAGTAATGAGCCAACCAGTTCTGCTGAGGCATTTGCCCTAAGGACTGCAGACTCAAAGATCTTGTTCTGAAGATTTGGGTTTAATCATGCCCTTTCAAAGGGTCAGAACTTGGATCATTGTGGTTCCTTCAACATTTAAGGCCTTCAGAAAATGTTTTCTCTCCCTGATCGGACAAGCACTCCACAGGAACTGTACCTTCTGCCTTTCACAAAGTGGAATATATGAGGTTTTGGAACATACTGTAGGTGCTCTGCTCCTAACCATCTCTTAGTGCTCTTCTCATCCTAGGCTAAATCTGCTCTTAATCAGAGGTCACTGTTTTGGCAGGGTTGTGTCCACTGAATCCCTCTGCCACAATGCAGAGTTCAGGTTCTACACTTTGGCCATGACAATCCCAGACAGCGCTACAGGCTGGGGACAGAGTGGCTGGAGAGCAGCCAGGCAGACAGAGACCCGGGGGTGCTGGTAGATAGTAGGCTGAACATGAGCCAGCATTGCCCAGGTGATCAGGAGCACCAAAGGCATCCTGGCCTGTATCAGGAACAGAGTGGCCAGCAGAACAAGGGAGGTTATTCTTCCCCTGTACTCAGCATTGGTCAGGCCACATCTTGAGTGCTGTGTCCAATTCTGGGTCCCTCAATTCAAGGGAGGTTGCTGAAACATTTCCAGAGAAGGGTGACAAAGCTGGTGAGGGGCCTGGAGCACAGCTCTATGTGGAGCTCCTACAAGGAGAGGCTGAGGGATCTGGGGTTGTTCAGCCTGGAGAAGAGGAGGCTCAGGGGTGACCCCATTGCTGTCTACAACTACCTGAAGGAAGGTTGTATCCAGGTGGGGTTTGGTCTCTTCTCCCAGGCAACCAGCAACAGAACGAGGGGACACAGTCTCAAGTTGTGCTGGGGGAGGTATAGGCTGAATATTAGGAAGAAGTTCTTCCCAGAGAGATTGATTTGCCATTGGAATGGGCTGCCCAGGGAGGTGGTCGAGTCACCGTCCATGGAGGTGTTCAAGAAAAGACTGGATGAGGCAATTAGTGTCACAGCTAATTGGATAGGGCTAGGTGATAGATTGGACTGGATGATCTTGCAGGTCTAATCCAACCTGGCCGATTTTATGATTCTATGTGGAGCCCGTGTGCAGCCAAGATAACTAAGTAATTCTTGATAAACACAGATGTTCCTCTGAAGATTTCTATCTACAAAGCTTCATTGTTGGCCACTCCATCTATTAACCAGAAACAGTTAAAGAAGTGTCCTCTCTGAAGAAGTGAGAGAATGCACAACAGCTGTTACCTTCTTTCTCAAGATGCATACCTGATCAAGTCAATGTTCTTGGAAGAGCACACTTTAATCTCTTTGATGGTCTTATGTTCTCATTACAGACCGAGCTATAATAGGCTATGTCTTCTGTATTCTCCACTGGAACAAGCACCTGCTTCAGTAATCACACCCAACCCTTGTTTTATTTCCATTGCACATATTTTGTGTATGGACACAAGGCAGAAATGAGATACTAATTCTGCAAGTTAAGAGACTTTACTTCCTTTCTCCACTAGTTTACCTCCTAAAGTTTATGCTTATTCCTTATCTACTCTTGTCACTGATCCCATAAAAGTCATCTTTTGTCACAAAATTGACAGCAAGCCTGCCCAGGACTCAAAGTCCACAGAGATGGATGGAATAACAGGAAAAAAAGACACTTTGAATTCATTAAACATTGGTCAGTGCTCTTTAGCTCCCACTTTCTATATCTATGGTTGATGAAAAGCTCAAAATGAGGTGGCAGTGTGTGCACAGCCCAGACAGCAACCATGTCCTGGGCTGCAGCTAGGGGAGCATGGCCAGCAGGGCAAGGGAGGGGATTCTCCCCCTCTCCTGTGCTCTCTTCAGAACCCACCTAGAGTACTGTGTACAGTTCTGGAGCCCCCAACACAAGAAGGTCATGGAACAGTTGAAGCAAGTCCAGAGGAGGGTCACAATGATGATCAGAGGACTAGAGCAGCTCTCCTATGAGGTCAGGCTGAGAAAGTTGGGGCTCTTCAGCCTGTAAAAGGCTTCGACGAGACCTTGTGTTAGCCTTCCAGCATGTGAAGGGGGCCTACAAGAAGGCTGGGATGAGACTATTTACAAGGTCCTGTAACAACAGAATGAGGGGTTATGGGTTTAAACTGGCAGAGGGGGAATTTAAACTAAATGTTTTTTACACTAAGGGTGGTGAAACACTGGAACAGGTTGCCCAGGGAGGTTGTGGCTGCTCCCTCCCTGGAGGTGTTCAAAGCCAGGTTGGATGAGGCCTTGAGTGACCTGTTCTAGTGGGAGGTGTCCCTGCCTATGGCAGGGCGTTGGAACTAGATGGTCTTTGAGGGCCATTCCAACCTAAACCATTCTATGATTCTATGACCAAGTACAAATTTAAACATGTATACAGTGCTTCTATTTTCTAGTATTATTTGAGTTATGACATTAATATGTGCTTTACATAGTTGCCTTTCCTTAGTATGAATAATTCCATCAGTAAGGAAGGGGAAGATGTCCACATGCAACCTGTCACTTGCTTTTTAATAGTCAGACATTCCTGATATTTTAGGAAGTCAACTGAGTTTGCACCTTACTGTGGAAAATATTTTTGTTTATTTATCACCGGTGAAGACCAGGCTGTAAGAAGCTTTGGGCAGTCTCCTGTAGTGGAAGGTGTCCCTGCTCATGGCAGGGTGGTTGGAAGTAATAAAGTCTCTTTCAGCCTAAACCATTCTGATTCTATGATAAATAACATGTTGCTTTTCAGTCAAATTCCTATTTAAAGAAGCATGGAAAAAAAATTAAAAAGAAAGCCACACAAGGAAATCTTAGAAGTTCACATTTGAAGTTATCTCCAGGTCTTATTACAACTGATAAAAAGCCAGGAAAGTGACAACTCTAAGAGCTGACACTCCATGTAGCATGTTCTGTCAGGTTTTATTTTGTGTGTGAATGTGTGTATGGGAGTGTGACTTCTACTTTCTGGGCTTCTTTAATGTTCATTTTTAAAAGGGACTCATACTGGGACAAACTTGAGAGACAGAAACATGAACACATATAGACAGTGTCCTTATAAACAATAGAGGCAACACCAGCAGGCATTATCTGCTATAATTATCTTGACACAGTGCTGTGCATCTGTTTCCCAGGGCAACTTAACGTGACCTTTTTAAACACAGTGCCAGAAGCTTTCTCTTGCACTTTCCTACTCCATTGATATGGTGTCATTCTGCCTCCACTCTGTCCCACTTTGGGTAATGTGACTGTTTCAGAAGAAAGTTGTCACAGACCACAGGAGACAACATCAGATTATTTGACACATGAGACAGAGACAGCACAGAACAATCTTCATTACTTCCTATGAAGACCTTCACCCAAAGGGTTCGGAATGCTTTACAAATACTCACTAATTAAACACCAGAGAAGCCTCTGATAATAAAGAGACTATTTTGTACAGGTTCACAGCATTGCTGTACCAGTATAACTCCTCCACCGATCAGAAGCTACAATCCACAAAGAAGGTGAAGCTCCCACCAGCTCTTACCTCCAGTAAGGTGGGAGCTGTAAGTGCTGGACCTAAAGCTCAGCATCGCCTCCTCCCTTCCTAAAGTGTGAATGACTTACTGCCTTACAGCTTTCAGAGCAAAGTCCAGTGACCAAGGAGTTACACACCCTATTAATAGTGAAACAACTAGCAAACAATGAAGAAATTAGTGTTGAAGAATTACCCTCACTGCTAACTGTAATAGTCTCCTAGCAATGACCCTCTTTGCCATGTCTTATTAGGCACTTAACATCAGACTGCCTGGATACCCATGGGTAGGAAGATTTAACTAAAAGACAGATTTTAAAGTGAATAAAGTAGAAGATGATTAATTTGCCTATGATCAAATTAAATTAAAATACCAATTTATTTTCCTGTCATTCACTTAAAAAATATTCAAAGCTATTTCATTGCACTAAAAGGCAGAAGCAGGTATTTTAAGATGTTGCACAGGTGAAACACTGATGTTAAATAGCTTAACTGAAATAAGTATTATTCAGCAGTATCAAATGTTTTTTAGCCTAGCATACAGCATACAGTGTAGTGTAATCTATACTTGATGACGGTTTCAAGTGATATCTGTAAATTCTATGAGGATCCTTGAAATCATCTTGTGTATGTTACAAAAGCAGTCAAGATGAGCTATTGTTTCCTTATCTGCTGTGCTTAATATGGGAACAGAAATGTGAGTGAAACAGAGTGGCTTCTTTCTTTCAGTCCAATTCTTTTAGTGTCTTCCATGTTAGCTGTGTCTTGCTACTTCATCATGGTTGGCAGCATTTTTTCACTATGTAAAGCTGGTCTAAGTGGTACTTTAAATCAAGTGGCAGTTCTTTGTGTGGTAGAGCTGTGTCTGAGAATTCTCATTTATGAAAATATTTCACATTACTAAATGTGTCCTTGTTCATACCTGAAGTGAAAATAAACCTTTCGTAAGTCATTGCCTGATTTTTGTTTGCTTTCTCTGAGTGAAGAGAGATCTATGGCATCTGCTACGTATTGCTGGAGATGTCACACATTTAGGAGCTCTGAAAACACAGCCAAAATCTACTTCTCATTTTCAGTGATGGATCTGTTTCAGCTAGGATGAGACTTCACTATTTGCAGAGGTCTTCTGTGAAGATAGGAGCATCTTTCTTTTTCTTGTTTGCTCTCATCTCTTAAAAAAAAATACCAAACTTTGATGTCTGACTTAAAAATGGAAACTTCAGAAATAGCTAAGAAATGGAAAAGAACTTAGACTGTAGGTTACTCTATGGATCTTCTTTTAGTGAGAACAAAAGCAGAAAGGTCAAAAAAGAGTATGTTTACCCTTTTGGCTCTAGCGCAATATGTGTTTTGGGGCTAAGAAAAAATGCTACCTCCTTCTAGAAATCAGCTTTGAGTCCAGTCAAAACACACCCAATTTACCTAAGGTTCAGTTAATGATTAGGGTGAGTATTTTTTGTCTTAAGTGAACATCAGTTTGAATGTGTCAATTTGCATTTGGAAAGCAAAATTCTACTTTCTCCTTGATTGCTTTAATACTTCTCCCTCTGCTGGCCCTCTTTCAGCTTTCAGCAATGTGTTCTCTTCATATTCTATGTGTGCTAGTCATTGGAAGACCTGCTTTCTATCTGGGGAGAACTGTTAAAGGCATGCACTTCTTTTCGCAGCTGTGTGGTCAGAGGTGCAAGATAGTTCATAAAGCCCCAAAGCAGACACACACAGGTTATTGCTTTAGTACAAAGTCATGTAAAAAAACCAGCATGAGGCAGAACAGCTGCAGGGAGGCACAAATCATACCCAGAGGATCTGTAGCATAACAAGTTCAAGTAGGAGAGGTCATGCTGATTCAAGCAAGTAACAAGCTGAGCTGTTGAGTCTCTTGGGGGTTTCATGATGATTTGACTGATAACAATCACACGTTTTTTAAAAAAAAATCAACTTTTGTCAGAAAAATGCCAGTTCAATGACAATGAAAGCAGAAACATGCTAATACAAACAAGTCTGCCAGCAAAACTCATCAGTTGTCTCTCTCTTTTTGTTTTTTTCCACTCATCCATTCATCTTCCCAGATCCTCCCCGAAGGACTGCCACAGAGCTCAGATCCCTCAGGGTTTAAACTTCTGGGATATCATCTTCCCAGAACGGCTGCCCAACTTCAGTGCTCAGGAAATTAGTCTTCATCAGCATTGAGAAGAATTTACTGGGCAGGATTTTCAGTCTTACTGCCAAAGCATCCAGAACCTGCATTTAGAATGGGCTCCTTGTTCCCCTGCAAGCCACAATCACAATGAGTTGTGAGGATTACAGCCTGGAATCCTACTGGCCTACAGATAATGGCCTCATTTGGCCCTGGATATATGACCACTGCAACCTGGGGAGTCAGTAACGCAGAAAATACAGTAGATGTTCCTCCCTATAATTTTATGGTGAAGCACCATGAAACTGAGTCAATAGGTTTCAAGAATTTGGAGATAAAGATTTTGGTTTTGAAATGACAATTTGCATCTTTTTTGAAACAAAATACTTTATAATTTGATTTTAACAAACATCTCAATTTTTGGCCTTTCCCTCTTTCTGGAGATGAAAAGGTTTCAGATAATGTAAATTTTATGAAGAATGAGAATGCAGTTTTCTGACCTACTATATTCTTTGCTAAAGGAATAGGTCAAGAGATCATAGAAATAGTGAGTTACTTTACTGCTTTATTGCTATCTCACATCCCACTGCTAAGGGAATAGAAACTCATATCAGAATGAATGAATGCAAATAGATACTTCTACTACAAATAGAGTAACAGAATCACAGAATGTGAGATTTGAAGGGACCCCCAGAGATCGTCAAGTCCAACTCCCCTGCCAAAGCAGGATGATTTAGAGCAGGCCACACAAGAACATATCCTTAAATGTCTCCAGATGAGACTCCACAACCTCTCTGGGCAGCCAGTCTCAGTACTCCATCACCCTCACAGTAAATAAGTTTGTCCTCATGTTGAGGTGGAACATCCTTTCTTCCAGCTTGTACGTATTATTCCTTGTCTATTACCAAGTGCCACTGAAAAGAGCCTGTCCCCTTCCTCTTGACACCCACCCCTCTTACTAATGGACATTAATAAGATCCCGTTTCAGCCTTGCCTTCTCCAAATTAAACAGTCCCGGTTCTTTCACTCTTTCTTCATAGGGGAGATGTTTAAGTCCCTTAATCATCCTCTTAGCTTTCTGTTGGGCCTTCTCCAGCAGATCGCTGGAGAGCCCAAATCTGGATGCAGTATTCCAGGTGTGGTCTCACCAGGGTAAAGTAGAGGAGGAGGAGAACCTTCCTAGACTTGCTGGATACACTTTTACTAATGCACCCTAGGATACCATTGCCCTTCTTGCAAGGTCACAAGGACACACTGCTGTCCCATATATAGCTTAGTGTCCACTACAACTCTAAAGTCTTTGTCTTTGGAGCATGGGTTCTCTTCTTGGAAAACTATGTAAAGGTCATGGAGGGTAAACAAAAGTAACTCTTAAGACATACCTCACAACAAAGTCTAGAGTGATTTTTCAGAAATATTAACATAAATTTATGTTGGCCTCTTTACTAATACTTAGTCCAAAACCGCAATGTGTTCTTCAAGTCGTGTGGGATTCTCCCTTGTCATATTTTCATCTCTTCCTTTCTTTGTGCAAGAGAGAGCACCTTTTCTACTTCTAATCTAAAAAAAGTCAGGACTATCTTTATTTTGTCATTAACTCAGCAAAATAGCAAAATGTTCTGCCTCTGCTCAGTCTACTTCTGCTCTCTGTATATATATAAAAAATATGACTCTACTGAATAGAAAGATGGTTTGCATTCTCACTATTGGCATTAGAGACAGCAAACTGTATAGACTTCAAGAGTTTTATCCTGCAGTCCAAATTCAAGGAAAACTTGGATCTCAAGAATGCTGCAGGAGAAGGGAGAAGTAGTACCTTTTACCTATGAAACCTGTTCTCCACTTGAAAAAGCCTTGTGCATTATAAATTTAAAGTGGAATCATGATCTGCACTCCTGTTACAGACCATTTATCCTTCTTTGAACTGCATGCCTGCTACACAGTAGCCCCTGCATCACACATATAAAGTTGTGTTTCCAATGACAATACAAGACAAATAGCCATTAAGTCATAAGAATCCACTTAGAATGATTTGGAATGTGTCTGGTCTAGACCAAACATATGGAGACTTTCTGGTTTCATTGCATTATTTTACTTTCATAAATGTTCACCGTTGAGAAAAAGGAACACCTATTGCTGCCGAAACCCCCTTCTTCCCTCACCAATAACACCCTCAAATTCTCTGACTCATTCACTATGTCTTTGAATTTTAGATTTAGGTTTTGTGACATAGAGTGTGAGCCATTTATAAGGAGTCACCTGTAAGTACTGAATGAACACAGTGCAGTCATTGATTATCTATTCAGGTTCTGAAACTTTCTGCTGGATTCAAAGACAGATAAATGCTTTTGGCTGAAATAAGGTTTTTCATTTTCCCCTTTCATCTTTTTCCTAGCTAGCAAAGGTTTTTCTACCCAAATTACTTTTCATTAGCTATTTTCCTTCCAGGCTTTCATTGTGCGTAACTTCAGCATAGCCTTGATAGCCACGCTTAATTTGCAGAAACAGAGGCAAGTCTTTCAGGAAGAACTGCATCAGGCTAAAGATGAATAGTAGGCCCAGACAAAAAGAATTTGTCAAAAAATACTTAAAATGTCAATGGCATTTTTGGCAACATTGCAAATTGCTGTCTCCAGAAAAAAAAAAAAAAAAGATCATTTCTTTCCAGAAGATACGGTTATTTTTTTTTTTTTACCAAATAACGTTCTGACACTTAGAGTAGCTTTATTTTAAGCACACCATCAACATGGTGTTTGAATAGATGTTCCTTCTATTTCTGGAACCTCTCCAGACCTTAAGCGTGGCTCTGAATGCCACAGCTTGGATATCTTTGCTCACCTGAAAAACTGACATCATTCCCATCATCATTATACGTCATTTTCTAATTGATATGCAGCATCTCTGTTTAACTTTAAAGCAGATTATTATTACTTGAAATTTTGAGCCTTTTCAATTTTATCACTTCTGAGAGATGCCAAATTACAATGGTTATTCATTAGTAACTATCATTCAAACGTTCAGCAACAACCAAGTCCATTACAACAGTGTGTGAATACAGTCTCTGCCAAGGTGTACCATCCACATATGAAAGATAAATGGAACCAGAACCTTCAGCTGTGAATTCCTTTCATTAAAACATCACTTTGAGGATGGTAGAGCACCAGAATAGGCTGCCCAGAGAGGTTGTTGAGTCTCTGTCTGTGGGCATTGCTGCTTCCTTCTCTTGTTGCAGGCATTCTCCACCACTTGTTGCTGTCAGTAATCTGATAAATGCAATGACAGGCTTTGGATTGAAGAAGGTGCTCTTTATTCCTTGAGTTTGCAAGTGTAAGACCTGTGCAGGACAAAGGACTGAGGAGAGGACAGGACAGGACATCCCTCAAGCACCCCAGGTTGAGTTCCTTTTATCCCATCATACAAACAACACATTAACATAATTGAGGCAAGCACAGCCCAGTCGTTAACATACATCATGTCTTGGTTTTCCCCTGGGCTAAGTGTCCCACTGTCTTTCCTCCCCCTGTGAAAGGCATCCTGAAGCTATGCAATGAATGTCAAATGCTAATACACAACTCATTATTTTTCTCTCTTACACTGTATTCCCACATCTGGAGGCATTCAAAACCCACCTGGACATGTTCCCGTGTGACTGACTTCATGTAATTCTGATGTAGCAGGGGGGGTTACACTTAGATATCTTCAGAGTTCCCTTCCAACTCCTCCCATTCTCTGAGTCTGTGGTTCTGTGATTCTGTGAATCAAAGAAAGAAGGTCCTTTCAACAAACAGAATGCAAATATTTAAACAGCATTTTGGAGGGATTTTAAAATAGCATTTATATTGACACGGAGCAGAAAACATGATGATGGCAATATACAGAGTATGCATATGGTCTTAATGTTAGCAGTTTCATTACTTATTAATTTCTTATATGGTCACACACCACAGCCCCTTATAATTTCTTCTTCTACTTTGCCACTAAAGGTGAAGGTGCCCTAATGGAATTTACTTGTTTAGTCAAGTGGCAAAATGTTAATCAGTTTTCATAAAAGATTCATCCACTGACTTCTAAGTAACTGAATTTATTGCACAGTTATGGGGAAAAAAAAAAAAACAAAACAACCAACAACAACACTCTGTGATTCACTTTGAATTAGCAAACCAGGTCTTTGGAAAACTCCACAAAGTAATACTATGATTTCCTGGGCACACCGTTCCATGTCTCCTAGTAGGTAAAAGGTTAAAACACAAGGAAGTAAAGCATGAGATACTATTGTTTCTGTGCAATTTAGGCACAGTCTACATTTATACAGCTAATTATCACAAAACCCAAATCCAATGAACTCCTAGTCTTTGTCATGGTAGTTTTTTCTGCTAATCACAGCTTAAAAGAAATTAAAATCAATCTGACTTAGGCAAAAGGAAGAGCTGATAGCAATTAATAAAACACAAACATTAGCAATTACAGAAAACTGATAGGCAGAGGAAAAGGATATCAAGAGAACAATTTGTACCTTGAGACATTTAGCAGATAAGAAGGAGGTTTTAACAACAAAATTAACATCAATATGGTGCTGACCCATTCCTATCCAGAAAAAAAATAAAATTAAAAGGTTCTTTACAAGTAATCATTTCAGCACCTTACAGTTTTTCAATACCTTCCCCTCTGCCAGCAATGCAAGAGAATGTAAAGACAACATCAACTACTGAATATATTCTAATAAACAGAGCTATGTAGCTGTTATGCATAGGTTTTGACAGAAATGTTGATTTTTAATGAATAATCCAGCATATTTCCAGAGGATATATAAACCAAATGACCTGAGTCATAGTCAGTCTTACACTGACCACAAACACAGCCTAATAGAAAACTGACATAGGTCTAGATTAAAATAGAATTAAAGGAGGGAAATATAACTAATTCCAAGCAGTGTGGGTTTATGAAAGAGCAGGTCTTGAAACTGAAGAGATTACAAGCTCACAAATACAGTAGTTTGGAGGTGTTTCTATTTGATTTCTAAATGTATGGTACAACATGAAATCTTTAAAATCAAATTATCCTTATGTAAAATCAAGACAGCATATGTTGCAGGAATTAAGAACTAACTTTTGGCAAGCTTCAAACAGAATTTGTGAATTATAATTTTGTGAAAGATCACCAATCCAGTCAGGACTCCTTCTTTTTCCTAAGTTACTTGTCTGATGTAGTTGCAGACTCTGAAAGTCTTACGTTTATGGAGAGAGAAGTAAACTGAGGGAAGAGCAGTTTTATATATACACTCTCTTCGTCATAAATTTTCTTTAAATATATTTTGCTGGCCCCTGTGGGAGATGATGCATTTACTAATGTAGTGGTTTATTATTTTTCAACTGGTGGCTCAGAATTAAATACAGAATTGTCAATCTTAAGGTTTTTCAGATAATACAAATGTTATGGAAGTGAAATAAAAGTGCATTGTGTTGGTTTGAGCTAATTGGAGATTTTGAGTGAGAAATTAGACTACTGTCTGAAAGAGAGAGTTAAACATACTGTGTCACTTCACCCAGTTTCACTGAGACAGAGAAAAGAAGGTTGTTTTGGGAAATGTTCCCAAAACATCCAGATAAGCCAGTGTGCTTGCAGTCAGTCTGCTTTGGGTCCGTTCAGGCTTCAGCAGCTCTTTTCCTTTGTCTTTCTGCCTTTGAACTAATTCAGAGTAAAATCACTAAAACCATTCATTCCTTCCTGCCACTAATCTTTCTGACCGATCTTCAGCTTATCTGCAGCATCATCAAGTGGTGAGATAAAGCTGGGGGAAAGGGGAAAAAGTGGTAGGGGGTTTTGGTTTCCCTCTCTTGGGGATTTTGGTCTCCAGGAGGGGTGTGGTGTCTGTATTCTTTTTTTACTGTATATTTCTGTAAATATCTGTTATATCTTGTAAATATTTGCTTGTATATTTGCATTGCTGTAAATATAAATCTTCATTTATTAACTTCCAGTGTGTTTTTCTGAGTTTTAGCCGGAGTTTTAAAAGGTGGGGGGGCAGGTCACTGCAAACCCACTACATGCATAAAATGGCCAATTAGACCATTGTACATATAAAAAGGCCAAACAGTAGAGCAGTTGCATTGTCTTCACCTATCCTAAGTGATGATGTAGCACTGACTGCAAGACCATACTCAGCTCTGCAGGCTGTAAGAATATGATTCTATGATTCTACATAGGACATGGAAGAATTGGAAAAAAACTGAGAGAGTAACTCAAAATGGTTACAGAAATGAAAGCAGGCTCTTCTGAAGGAGATTTCAGGAGCTCATCAGAGGTGGATTAGGAACTGGTTACAGGATGGAGTTCAAAGAGTGGTGATCAATGGTGCCAGGTCCAGCTGGAGAGCTGTAACTAGTGGAGTTCCCCAGGGATCAGTGCTGGGACCAGTGCTGTTCGACATCTTCAAG
>VWZI01012376.1:0-20839 GCA_013396835.1 Psilopogon haemacephalus | reverse complement strand
GGGGGGGGGGCGCAGACAGACAGACAGTGTCTTCTCAGCAAGTTTGCTGATGGCACCAAACTGGGAGACTTGGCTGGTACAGCGGGAGGCTGAGCAAGACCTGGACAGACTGAAGAGCTGAATACAGAGGAACCAAATGAGATTCTAAAAGGACAAGAGTCCTGCATCTGGGGAGGAATAATAAACTGCACCAGTATAGACTGGGAGGTGATCTGCTGGAGAGTGGCCCTATGGAGAGGGACCTGGAAGTTATCCATGAGACAGTAATGTGCCCTCATGGCCAAGAAGGTCAATGGGATCTTGGAGGGTACTGGGAAGAGTATGTCCAGCAGATCAAAGGAGGTTGTTCTCCCCTTCTACTCTGCCCTGGTGAGACTTCATCTTGAGTACTGCATTCAGTTTTGGACTCCCCAGTTTAAGAGGGACAGGGATCTGCTGGAGAAGGTCCAGCACAGGGCTATGGGGACTAGAGCACTGCCTTATGAGGAGAAGCTGAGGGACCTGGGCCTTTGTACTCTGGAGAAGAGAAGACTGAGAGGGGATTTAATAAATGTTTATAAATATCTAAGAGCTGGGTGTCAGGAGGGAGGGGACAGGCTCTGCTCACTTGCTCCTTGAGATAGGACAAGGAGCAATGGATGTAAGCTGCAGTACAGGAAGTTCCACCTCAACACAAGGAGCAACTTCTTTACTGTAAGGGTCCCAGAGCACTGGCACAGGCTCTCCAGAAAGGTTGTAAAGTCTCCTTCTCTGGAGACTTTTAAGGCCCATCTGGATGCGTTTCTCTATGACCTGAGCTAGATAGTGTGGTCGTGCTCTGGCAGGGCAGTTGGACTTGATGATCTTCTTGGGTCCCTTCCAACCCCTGACATCCTGTGATCCTGTGTTCAAAAAAGTGACTTTGTAAGTACCTTCTTACATCAGCAAAAGGGACTGCAGAGAAAAAAAGACACTATGCAATTCAAAGGTGTATTTTAATATGTGCTAGATTTTAATGGGGCTGGTGTTGAATCCCCACCTCTCTCATTTTTAAAATTAATATCATATAAATTATGCTTGTTTTCTTAAACTTTGTGTCATGGCTTTGCAAAACATTGTAGAAAACTGAGAGAAGTTTTGGAAAGAAATGTCAGAAAATAGGAATAGTGTGGCCAGCAGGACAAGGGAGGTTATCCTTGCCCTGTACTTGGCATTGGTCAGGCCACATCTTGAGTACTGTATCCAGTTCTGGGCCCCTCAATTCAAGAGAGATACTGAGGTACTGGAACATGTCCAGAGAAGGGTGATGAATCTGGTGAGGGGCCTGGAGCACAGCCCTATGAGGAGAAGCTGAGGGAGCTGGGGGTGTTTAGCCTGGCAAAGAGGAGGCTTAGGGGTGACCTCATTGCTGTCTACAACTACCTGAAGGGTGGCTGTAGATACGTGGGGGTTGGTCTCTTCTTCCAGGCAACCAACAACAGAATGAGGGGGGACAGTCTCAAGTTGTGCTGGGGGAGGTATAGTCTGGATATGAGGAGGAAGTTCTTTCCAGAGAGATTGATTTGCCATTGGCATGGGCTGCACAGGAAGGTGGTGGAGTCACCGTCCCCGGAGGTGTTCAAGAAAAGAATGGATGAGGCATTTAGTGCCATGGTCTAGTTGATTGGATAGGGATGGATGATAGGTTGGACTGGATTATCTTGCACGTCTCTTCTAACTTTTCTGATTCTATTCTATTCTAAATTACCTCTAGAGTATTTTAGTTTAAGATATTCTGTCTATTCCCAAAGGGGATTGCATGAAGACTGATGATCAAAAAGGGACTTAAACTTTCAAAACAGTTTGGAAATAAACAATTAACTCCAGAAATCCTCAAGGCTTATTACAGGCAGAAGATCAGGTGAGATAATCATAATGTCCTTTCAGTTCTTGTAATTTATTTATCTATTCATTAAACCTATGTAAGTGGGGATTTGATTGCTCCAAGGCACTGAGCTGGAAGCTTAATTCACCTAGCTTGCACAGACTTATTATACCAGACACACATAAAGCTGAACTTAGACATTTAAATACACATTAGTGAACCAGCAGTAAGATTGATAAGGGGCAGGGAAGTAAGAGGATAGCTATGATACAGACATTTTTAAAGGTATGAGTCAGGATTTGTGCCAGTTGATGATCTATCACTCAGTTTTAAGCTTGCATGGGTGAGTATGTTAAGGTCCAGAAGCAAGCTGTAAGCCACTTCCTTTTCCTCTGAAAGCAGAGCATCATTCTTGTCTCAGATCCATCTGCTTAATAGTAATGTAAGGCAGTTTTTCTTCCAGGTGCTGTCCCTCATACTGAACACAGACTTAAATTAACATTATACATTCACTTGTACATACTTCTGCTGTAAAGTCACATAGTGCCTCACAGGTGGAGAAAAGCCCTTCAAAGAAAATCCCTTGAATTTAAGTGTTGAGGTGCTTGAACATGTCCAGAGAAGGGCACCAAGGCTGCTGAGGGGAGTGGAGTACAGCTCTACGAGGAGAGGCTGAGGGAGCTGGGGTTGTTCATCCTGGATAAGAGGAGGCTTAGGGGAGACCTTATTGCTCTCTACAACTACCTGAAAGGAGATTGTAGCCAGGCAGGTGTTGGTCTCTTCTCCCAGGCACCCAGTGACAGAACAAGAGGACACAATCTCAAGCTGCACAAGGGCAGGTTTAGGCTGAATGTTAGGAAGAAGCTCTTCACAGAGCTGCCTGGGTAGGTGGTAGATTCACCATCCCTGGAGGTGTTTAAAAGGAGGCTGGATGAAGCACTTAGTGCCATGGTTTAGTTAATTAAAAGGTGTTAGATGATAGGTTGGACTCAATGATCTCAGAGGTCTTTTCCAACCTGATTAATTCTGTGATTCTGTCAAGACAAACTGCAGTGTAAATCACTTCCTATAATAAAGGGGCTTTTGATACTAACTTGCCATCAATATCTGCACCAATACAATTAGAGTAAAGGAATACTGATGTAGACAGATCCACATTCAACAGATGTCAACAGACCTGTCTATACCTGCTAGACACATATGCTAAAACTCTGACTATCATACTACTTAGAAACAGTTTCAAATTATACTTTCCCCTCCTATATCTTCCACAGTATGTCCATTTACTCTTTTTGGAGTCCATGTAGAGTTTTACCTTCAGTTGATGGAGGTCAGGTGGATGATATTTGAGAGCAAGAACTTTGTCTTCCTATCTGCTTACAGAAGATCCTTCTTATGAGATTATCCACAGAACTGATAGATCAAAATGCAGATAAATTAGTTTTCATTATTATCATAGACATTGATGTTTGTCAAATGTAAAGCTTTGCACTTGTAGGCTTATTTTTTTAAACAAAGAACAGTAAACACATTATGTTTTCAGTATGGCTGTCCTTTTATAAATACTTGTTAATTTTTTCCTGCAACTACCATAAATTCAGATTAAAAAAAAAATATATATATCATGTAGGACAAATCAAGGAAGATTTAACCATATCTCCAGAAACTCATTTGCTAAGGTTAAATAGTATGCTGGAATATGTAGAATCAAGCAAATGTCTCATTTTTAGTTTTTTTTATTATTATGTTTTGAAATCATTGACATATCTTAATTTGGTATTAAAAGTCTGCTTGAGGATTAGGAACAATAGAGGAAGATAATAGGGGAGGGGAAGGGGAAAGGAAAGGAAAGGGAAAGGAAAGGAAAGGAAAGGAAAGGAAAGGAAAGGAAAGGAAAGGAAAGGAAAGGAAAGGAAAGGAAAGGGAAGGAAAGGAAAGGAAAGGAAAGGAAAGGAAAGGAAAGGAAAGGAAAGGAAAGGAAAGGAAAGGAAAGGCAAGGAAAGGAAAGGAAAGGAAAGGAAAGGCAAGGAAAGGAAAGGAAAGGAAAGGAAAGGCAAGGAAAGGAAAGGAAAGGAAAGGAAAGGAAAGGAAAGGAAAGGAAAGGAAAGGAAAGGCAAGGAAAGGAAAGGAAAGGAAAGGCAAGGCAAGGCAAGGCAAGGCAAGGCAAGGCAAGGCAAGGCAAGGCAAGGAAAGGAAAGGAAAGGCAAGGCAAGGCAAGGAAAGGAAGAAGGAAAGGATAAATATAAAATGTTTCATGGCCAGATTTAAATTTTTCAAGCTTTCCAGATTGAATAGAAAAGCACTTAGTCTAACATCTCTTTGGATAAGCCTATAACTATTCTTCCTTCTTGTAGATGGATTTATTATCATGTGGAACTGACTTTTACAGGATGGTAATGTTATTGCTTTGATTTAGAGTCTTTCCAAATACCACAGTCTATTAAAAGCATCAGTTCATCAAAGTCCACAGTATTAATTTACCAGGAACATCCCCATAGGATTTTTTAAAATAATTTTGTATTATGAAATCATGCTTCAAACTGAACTAACAGAAATCTAATTATAAGTGGGAGCACAGTGCTAATTAAACCACCCACTCCAGCATTAAGGCCCACTTGGGGGTATTCACATTGGTAAATTGCCAGTTTAAGCTAAACTGCAGAATATAATACCCAAGTATTGGCTAACCCTATCTTTCTGATCCTCTCTCTCCTTCGGCCTGCTCTAAAATAATAAAGTGCAGAAACAAACACAATGATTTTCAACCTTGAAATATTTTACTGTGAATAACAGTATCTACTGTGGCGATGAGGCTAAATCTAAAACATGAGAGCTTCCAATCTTGATTCTGCATCTGGTTAAAAGTAACCTCACATGCTGTCTAACACACCTGGACTGTGTCATACACTGTCCCAGATTATCTCATTTGTTCAAACCATGCTGAAAGACTGAAGACATCTGTGTGTTTATTCATGCTACGAGCTTTTCTATTTCCTCATTTCAGTCTCATTTCAGGAGTAAGAGGTCATCAATACACAGTGGCTCCAGCTACAGCACTGGTACAGCCCATTTAGCTTCCCTGCCTTGAGTCTTCATGATAGAGGGTGGATTCTCAAGGAGAACAGCTGTAACAAACCTCTGGTCAGTTCTGTTTGATGTACAGGCTATCATAGTGCAAAAGCAAAGTGCCATCTGAGCCAGGTAGCCTTGATGTTGCTTTCTATCGTTTAGTCTGAAGGTCATCTACATGACTATCAGCCTGTGTATGATAAAATCACCTGCTCTGCTCTGACATTTTGCTCAGGAAGTGAGAGAGAGACATTAAAATGAATTCTCAGACCATTCATTTTAATGAGAGGTGAGATGGTTTGATTCCCAGTAAGCCAGTACTTTGCTGATATCAAGAAAGTGACATGACTTACTCAAGGGTTTGATGTCAGAGTAAGGACAGTGCCACGAATCTTTTGCTCTGAGAGAAAGGTAAAAGAATCATAGATGCCTTATCACTTTGATTAAGCAGAAAGAAAGATGAAAGGATGAAGTGTCATGCAATCAGCCTTTCCTAAGTAGTGATAACCTAGGGCACAGGACAAAATAAGGATAGAAGGAGAAACGTTAACTGGTTATGTCTAAGGCTATAATAGTGTGATATCTCTTATCTTTCCAATGAAACTTGGTCTTCTATTTATTACACTTTAGTGTTTGGCCTCTTGGATACCACCTGTGTGTTACCATCAAACATCAATGGGAATTTCACCACTTTAGTGGACAGATCCATAGTTAAGCTGGGATCTTTCTGATCCACTAGTACTGTTTCCTTCCATCATATATGCCTGGACAGGATTCACAGGTAACTTTGAAAGGCTTGTGTGATGTATCAGTAGAAAGACACACAGGAATACAATTTTATACAGTAGCTTACCAACTATACTGTGCAAAATTTGTTCTCAATTTGGCTGACTGAGCTCTGAAGATAGCCTAGGGAAGGAAGTAGCACTATTGCTTTGAAGGTAGAAGTGCCCAATACATCAAGAGTAGTGAAGCACTCATTAATGCACCAGGGCTCAAACCCAGGAAGAGAAAGATTGTGTGACTGATTACTTATGATCATTAAAAGACTGAAGTGTTTGACCATGAAAAAGAATCCTGTATGGGAAGAGAAAATGTCTTCTATGTCCACCTGGAGACCAATGACCAGTGACAAGTAGTGTCCCTCAGGGATCAGTGATGGGACCAGTGCTGTTTCACTTCTTTGTCTGCGATATGGACAGAGGAATAGTGACCCCTCAGCAAGTTTGCAGGTGACACCAAGCTGTGTGGCACAGTCGACTTGCTAGAGGGCAGGGATCCATCCAGAGGGACCTGGACAGGCTGGAGAGGTGGGCACAGGCCAACCTCATGAAATTCAACAAAGCCATGTGTAAGGTCCTGCACCTGGGTCAGTGCAATCCCAAGCACAACTCCAGGCTGGGTAGTGAGTGGCTGGAGAACAGCTCTGAGGAAAAGGACCTGGACTGCATTAAGAGAAGCATTACCAGCAGGGCAAGGGAGGTGATTCTCCCTCTCTACTCTGCTCTTGTCAGACCCCACCTGGAGTACTGTGTGCAGTTCTGGAGCCCCCAGCACAGGAAGGACATGGAACTGTTGGAGCGAGTCCAGAGGAGGCCACAAAGATGATCAGAGGGCTGGAGCACCTCTGCTATGAGAACAGGCTGAGAAAGTTGGGGCTCTTCAGCCTGGAGAAGAGAAGGCTTCAAGGAGATCTTGGAGTAGCCTTCCAGTATGTGAAGGGGGCCTACAGGAAGGCAAGGGAGGGACTATTTACAAGATCTGGAAATGACAGGATGAGGGGTAATGGTTTTAAACTGGCAGAGGGAAGATTTAAACTAGATGCTAGGAAGAAGTTCTTTAGAGTGAGAGTGGTGAGACACCAGCACAGATTGCCCAGGGAGGTTGTGGCTGCTCCTTCCCTGAAGGTGTTCAAGGCCAGGTTGGATGAGGCCTTCAGTGACCTGTTCTAGGGGGAGGTGTCCCTGCCTATGGTGAGGGGTTGGAACTGGATGATCTTTGAGGTCTCTTCCAACCTAAGCCATTCCATGATTCTATAATATAAGTTTGGGATTCTGTTATATGTGATAGATATCACTTTTTCCTATATTCTTGTGTACCCTTTTTATCTCCTATGCCACTCTATGTTATTAGCTGTCATAATTCATAACAGATTTTTGTCTTGAATGGGAAAAAAATCTCATTTTTTCTTTCTGAAGCTCTATTGTTGGGAAAGATCTTATGTTCTCACATACTTGCAAAGGAATTCCTAGGGACATGAAACAAAATAGGCATGTCTGGCAATACCACATAGAATTAGATTTGCTTGATGCTAAGACCCAATTCTCAATTTCTTACTTTATTTTTTTCCCCCTGAATTTTTACAGTCCAGGCTCAGAGTTGTTACACTGAGTATTTGTCCTAAGCTTTACCAGTGACTTGAAGGAGATAAGCAATAAACAAGTTTTCAGGTGACAGCAAAATTATGGAAACAGTGAATAGACATAAGTGTAGAACTGCCTTTCTAAAAGACTTAGAGATTCAGGAGATGGCCAGACAGGGAATTTAAACAAAAATTAAAAGCTTTATGTGACGGGATAATGCTTAATTAGGTTTGATATCCCGCCGGTGAGGGGAGTCCTAGTACCCCTCCGAGGTTCTTTTGGGTTCCAGTCAGCAGAAACAAACGCACGTGTTGCTCAAACGCCAGGTGCAACAGTTTAACAATCAGAACTTAGGAAACAGAGAGGTTACATACAAAATAAATCCCGACCCCGCCTATAAAATACCCGCGAGGCGCGAGGGGGGAAACATGCTCCTTCCCGAACCCAGAGGGGGAGGGGGGGAGGGAGAAGAGAAAAAAACGACTTAGCCTGGAATAGGGAAATAGGGAGAGAGAGAGAGAGAAGGGGATCAGCCTTGCCGCTTCTCTGTGTCCGTTGCTATGCTTCTCTGCCTGCTGCCTGTTGCTGTGCATGTGGCTGGGCTCTTCAGCAGCCACGGCGGGAGGCGACGGTGAGCGAGGAGAGTGAGGAAGAGCAGAGGAAGAGCACTAACAGTCGCTGTGCCCCCCCTTAAATACCCTAGGGGGCGTGTGAAACTGACCAACAGGTATTCAGCATTCTCTAGCTGACCAATTGATTCAAAAAGCTCCACGCATACGTGCCGCCCAAGGTCTCCCTGGCTCCCGGGGCCACGTGGGGTGCCCCCACCCCTCAACCCCTACTGGACCTTGGACGGTAGGGGGAGGAGAGAACCCAGGGATTGGACCAATTCTAGGGTGTTTGTCACCCCATACTGGGACACTTTACAATCAGGAAAGAAAAGCCCCTATAGTGGTACAGGACAGGCACTGATGGGCTGGGGATCCAGGCAGAGAGTAAGCTAGATATGAGCCAGTAGCATGCTTTGGCATCAAAGGCCAACAGCATCCTGGGCTGTATTAACAGAACAGCCAGGAGGTTGGAGGAAGAGATTTCTCTGCCTTTTCTGTCAATCATTACATTGTATCTAGACTATTGCATGCAATCGGGGGCCTCCAATACAGGACAGATATTAACAAACTGAAGCAAGTTCACTGTGGCCATCAAGAATTTCAGGAGCAGGAACACTTATGCTGTAAGGAGAGACTGATGGAAGTGACCTTGTTCACCTTGGAAAAGAGATGATTTTTAGGGCAGGTAACAGCAGCATCCTAGTACCTATGAGTAGGTTGCCAGGAGAGACAGTTTTTTTACAGTGGTACATAGTGAGAGGATGAAAGACAGTAAGTATAGATTGAAACAAGAGAGATCCAGTCTGGCTATAAGGGAAAACTTTGTTCACCATGACAGATGTTCCAAGCAGAAATTACAGTCTCTCCTTAGAGGTGTTCAAGACCATATTGAATGAAACCATGAGAAAACAAGCTTGATCTAATGGCTGACTCTCCTTTAAAAAGGAGGTAGGGCTAGAGATCCCCAGAAGTCTCTTCTAACTTGAAATCCATTATTATAGTAAGATCATCAATTAAAGTTTCAATCAGCATAGTTCATTCATTTCCAAGAAGGCATTTTTAGACACATTAGAGTAGGTGCTCCCTCCATAGAGGTGTTCAAGGCTAGGTTGGATGAGGCCTTGAGTGACCTGTTCTAGTGGGAGGTGTCCCTGCCTATGGCAGTGGGCTGGAACTAGATGATCTTTGAGGTCACTTCCAATCTAAACCATTCTATGAGCCTGTTTCTTGTAGAATATTGTTTTGGAAATTCTAACTCCCCAGGGCCCAGAAAGAAGGATTCTTTCATATTGTCATTTGAAGTTACCACTGTATTAGGGACATTCTAAAACCCATTCAAGCCACTAAACTTCGTAAACCTCTTCTCAGCAACAAAGACTAGCACTGAGATTCACCTTGTCTACCTTTAGAAGTCTACAGTGTAGGTGTTCACTTCTGAGCTAGTCAGCCCATGTTCCGTTTATAGCACAGTGTAGGAGTTAACAGCTGGTTAGCTGAGTCCTGCCCTGGATGACTACATTAGGAATAAACATCTTAGAAGATTTAAATTAAATGAGACAAATCTCATGACTAAGAAGCAGCTAGCAAGTATTGTATTTCTTTCCTCATTTCCCTACCACCCCGCACCTTATCCATTATGCGACCAGAAAACAGTATTACACTACTTCAACAGGTGGTTTTCTGTATTACCTAAATGCTTCGAACACAGGCATTGCTAATTTTATCTCGGTTTGAGCTTGTTACTACTCTTACTTTATAGGTGAAGGACTGTACCATCTGCAAAAAACAGATACCCAGAGACTATTTGTCTAAATTCACTCTATCTCTAAACCCTGCTCTTAGTCACATTGGTTTCAGCTGGTTTTATGTAGCTTTACACAAGACCTTTACATGTTTTGTAATATGGTTATATGTGATATAAGAATAATCACAGGAGAATAGCAACTTAGTACTGACTTGAAATACTTCTATTACAAGCATTGAGACCATTGCTATGTCTATATGACACACTTAGACAGAAGACTTAAAGAAATGGTAAAATTCCTTGTCAACTTTAATATTTATTACCTTTCATGCAGATTTTCACTAAAGTGTTGTTTGACACATCCAATGCATTTCTTTCTTTAACTTTACTTGCATATTTCTCGCTAAGTTTTCTGCATGTGGTGGTCAGCAGTTTTATTCTCATTTACCAATAGATAAACCAAGACACTAAGAGTTCAGAGTGCGGTTTGTAGAAGGGCTCAGATTGTCATGTATGAATCATAGAATCAGTCAGGGCTGTAAGGGACCACAAGAATCATCTAGTTCCAACCACACTGCCATGGGCAGGGACAACTCACACTAGATCAGGCTGTCTACAGCCTCATTTAGCCTGGCCTTAAGCACCTCGAGAGATGGGGCTTCCACCACCTCCCTGGGCAACCTGTTCCAGGGTCTCACCGCTCTCAGGGTGAAGAACTTCTTCCTAACACCCAGTCTGAATCTACCCATTTCTAGATTTGGTCCATTCCCCCTCGTCCTATGACTACCTGACAGCCTAAAGAGTACCTACACAGCTTTCTTGTAGGCCCCCTTCAGATAATGAAAGGCCACAATGAGGTCACCTCAGAGCCTTATCCTCTCCAGACTGAACAGCCCCAACTCCCTCAGTTTCTCCTCGTAGAAGTGCTCCAGCCCTCTGATCATCCTTGTAGCTCTTCTCTGGACATATTCCAGCAGATTCATATCCCTCTTGTAATAGGGGCTCTAAAATTGTGAATAGTACTCCAGATGGGGTCTCACCAGTCCATAGGATCATAGAATCAGAGTTGGAAGGGACCACAAGGATCATCTAGTTCCCACCCCCCTGCCATGGGCAGGCACACCCTACTCTAGATCAGGCTGGACAGAGCCTCACCCAGCCTGGCCTTAAACAACTCCAGGGATGTGGCCCCAACCACTCCCCTTGGGCAACCCATTACAGGGTCTCACCACTCTCATGCTGAAGAACTTCCTCCTCACATCCAGTCTGAATCTCCCCACCTCCACCTTTGCTCCATTCCCCCTAGTCCTGTCACTCCCTGATAGCCTAAAAAGTCCCTCCCCAGCTTTTCTGTAGGCCTCCTTCAGGTACTGGAAGGCCACAAAAAGGTCACCTCAGAGCCTCTTCTTCTCCAGACTGCACAGCCCCAACTCTTTCAGTCTGTACTCATAGCAGAGGTGCTCCAGCCCTCTGATCATCCTCGTGGCCGTTCTCTGGACACACTCCAGCATGTCCACATCCCTCTTGTAATAGGGGCTCCAGAACTGGATGCAGTACTCCAGCAAGGGTCTCAGCAGAGTGGAGTAGAGGGGGAGAATCACCTCCATCGACCTGCTGGCCACACTTCTCCTGATGCAGCCCAGGATCTGGTTGGCTTTCTGGGCTGCAAGTGCACACTGCTGGCTCATGTTGAGCTTCTCATCCACCAGCACCCCCAAGTCCCTCTCTGCAGGGCTGCTCTCCAGCGAATCACTGCCCAGGCTGTATTTGTGCTTGGGATTGCCTCAACCCAGATGCAGGACCTTGCACTTGGTCTTTCAATTGAATATAAGTGCAATTTAAATCTCTTTAGGCAAAGATTGTGACATGTTCCTCAAGTCCACTCTCTTGTCACCAGAAGTGCTAAGCCATGATCACAAAAGCAGAGTATGTCTACAGCAATTTTTCCCGTTACATCTTTCCAACCCAGCATAGCAATTTAAAGACTTCCAGAGTGAGATGTTGTAACCAAGTGTTTGTGCTGTTTCTGGACAGTCTAAAAAGCTTGAAAAAAGAAAATAAGCAAAAATCACATCAGCCATCTTTCAAGTCATAAGATGCATGCAGGAACCTGTAAGGTCATGGTGAAGGATGTCTGAATTGGTTTTTGTTCACACCTAATTGTGTTCTACAGTGGAGACGCAGCATAATTCTAGAGGCAGCTACTGCTATTCTCCATGCTCTGGGAGGAGGTGATCTCACTTTCATTTTGTTATATGTTGAGAATATACGACAGATTTCTCTCCACAAATTTTAATTTATTCTCTTAGGAATTCCAGCAACTCAAAAGTTGCATGAGAGTGTGTATAGGGGCATCACTCTTCCCTTTATTACATGTATAATCTTTTCATTTAAAATTAATTGTACGAATGCTGAAGGAGGATATTTTTTTAAGCTGCTGTAAATACATAACGTTTACTAGTTGCCAGTTAGAAACTTATGTTGTTTAGAGATAATAGATCTAAAAGGCTTATAGAAAGGACTCAAATTTATAGATGGTGAATAGAGGCATATAGAAAGGAAAAAAATAGTCTCAAATGATGTTTTGTGTCCTTTAGAAAACCCTCAGCCCTACACACTGTATTTTCCCAATATAGTTCACAATGAAAATCACTAGACCCAGGACCTGAACCTCTGTACCCTCCTAAAACACTCAGATAATTGTCTGCAAAATTGGGTTCTGTTACTTTCAGTATTAGTGAATATTTCATAATTTATACAAAGCACAGCCCCTCCTTGCATGTAAAGATGTACAAACATGTTCATATGTCTCAATGGATACACAGAGAGACGAAGAGGTAGTAACATTCAATAACACATTACTAATGGCCGGGATGTGAATTTAAGATTCTACTTTTATTTAACTGGTTCTGTAATTTGAATGATTTCATAGAATCATAGGATTATAGAATCACAGAATTATGGAATCATAGAATGATCGAGGACAGAAGGGACCTCTAGAGGTCATCTAGTCCAGCCCTCCTGCAGTCAGCAGGGACATCCCCACTAGACCAGGTCACCCAGGGCCCTGTCAAGCCTCACCTTGAGTGTCTCTAGGGAAGGGGCCTCAACCACCTCCCTGGGCAACCTGTTCCAGTGCTCCACCACCCTCATAGTAAAGAAGTTCCTAACATCCAATCTAAATCTGCTCTTCTCAAGCTTCAACCCACTGCCCCCTGTTCTGTCACTGCAGGCCTTTGCAAACAAGTTCTCTCTATTCTTCCTGCAGACTTCCTTCAGGTACTGGCAGGCTGCTATTAGGTACCCCTGGAGCTTCCGCCTCTCCAGACTGAACAACTCCAGCTCCTTCAGGCTGTCCTCAGAGCAGAGGTGCTCCAACCCTGTGATCATTTTCATGGCCCTCTTCTCCACCCGCTCTATCAGGTCCATGTCCTTCCTACAATGAGGGGTCCAGAACTGGAAGCGGTATTCCAGATGAGGTCTCACCAGAGCAAAGTGGCAGAATCTCCTCTCTGGATCTGCTGGCCAAATTTCTTTTGGTGCAGTCTAGGATGTGATTTTCCTTCTGGGCTGCAAGCTCACACTGTCTGCTCATGTCTGTCTTCTCGTCCATCAGCATCCCCAAGTCCCTTTCCACAGGGCTGCTCTCCAACACCTCATCACCCTACCTGTTTTGTAGGTAGGTACAAGACTTCAGCAGAACAGCAGTAAGGAATGTCTCACACGATGTAATTGAAGAATACAAAGCTCCTTGGAATTCCTTTTTGGATAAGAACTGTCTGTCCTGTCCAAGAGCTCTGATCCCTTACATGAATGTTACATCCAATAACCCAACAGATGTAGCTTTGGTTTTGCTTAGGTTTTTTTGTTTGTTTGTTTGTTTTAGTAAATATTCTGTTCATAAATGTCTGTTCAACACTTACGTATATCCAGTTTATCTGAAGAGTTTCTAAACAGACTTTCTCTGCTATGAGCAGCATAACCCACCAAACACTGATGTTATTGTACAATCACCGTTTTTGAACACTTATTTTCTAAACTGAGTTGGAGCTTTGATTTGGACTTGCTTTTCTTGGGAAGAAGGGAGTAGAAGGTGCTGAGTAAGTGACAGAATAAGAAGAATATAGATTAAAAAAAAAAATTACTGCAGATGCTTCTTCATCTATTCATTAATTTTTGCATACATGTATGTGTGTATAATGTAAGCCTTATTGCTTATATAAGTTTCTGGTTAATATACTTTAAAAGCTTCATGAAGAAAATCACTATTTGAATTATTTATCATTGCAGATGCTTTTAAGGAACTTATCACCATGATATCTGGATGTACTTTTTATAGTTTGTATTAGATCATTAATAGCTAAAAGTAGAGAGAAAAAACTGACAGGCTGCTCTGCAGCACCCTGTAGCTAAAAGGTAAAGGAGATGTTTTTGGCCAGTCAGCTGAAAAGGCTTGTTGCTTAAGATCAGTCCACATATAGAGGTAAAATTTCATCTCTGGAGCACACACAGATGTGCTCCGAAGTGTTTCTAGCAGAAGCTATTTGCAGAGGCAGGCCTCCTTTCCACAATGCCCTCTCTCTGTACCACAGAAACTTAATCCTGGTACTACAGATATTATTATTTTTTAATTACAAGAGGCCACATATGCAAGATAACTGAATCCCATTCCTTGGACACCAAATTGACAAAAATGGTGGCTGTGTCTCTCTTCTTGTGGAACTTGTCCAGGTCTAGTCTGTGAGTCCAATAGTAGGTATTCTGGCTGGAATGTGGAACAAGCCTTCTGCATGAAGTTATCTTCTGATGGTGGATCAAGACTTATTTTAGCTATATTTTGCTGAGCCCTCAGCTAAATTGAATCATTTTGCACCTTCTGCAGGCCAAGAGCATGTACAGAGGCATTTGTTGCAGACTAGATGATGCACAATAACCTGTTAACGTTACTTTGTTCGTACACCTAAACCAATAGACAACACTAATAGGAAGCAAGGTAACCTGAAGTAATTCCCAACTGGCATCAGCTAAAAATATAAACACAAGTGTCTTCCACCGCGAACCAGGAGATGGGAGACGGTTTGATGCAAACCAATTCTCTCAATTTTATTAGCCTTAGAGTGGGCTTATATACATTTTGAGCCTAATACATACAAGATACCATGCATATGTGGTAAATGCTGATTGGACAAAACCTGTTGTCCACACGTCCGGTGGCTACAGCTAATTGGTAAAGGCCAGGTGTTCATGCAATTACATAATTGCGGTGGTCAGTTTATGGTTATTGGCAAATAAACGTGTTGTTGCTCTTATGTAACAATTTTCCATTTGCTTCTTATGGCAGTCGCTGCTTCTCTCAAGGCCATTTCTCTTCTCCTTTTCGACCTTTCAGAACTCTTATATGATACATCCTGTCCTTATTAGGTATCTTGTCCCTCTTTTAGACATTCTGTTCCCTTTTAGGTATCCTGTTGCCATGGCTTACTTATTTCAATATCCTGATACAACAAATCATCCATATTTAGAGTCCCTACATCTTCCATGGTTCAGCTGCTGTGCTGGTTTGAGGCTAATTGGAATATTTTAATGAGAGAAATTAGATCACCAGTTATAAAAGAATAATAATGACAGAGTCTACATCATTCATCGTTTTGCTAAAAAGGATAAAAATAAATAATTTGTCCCTCTTTTGCCTTCCTCACTCCTAAGCATTGGATCTATTCACTGTTCTCTAATCTCTCCACTAACCTTGGCTAATGGATAACAAGAAAGCTTCGCTGTCAGGGAGAGAAAGGGTTGCTTTGAGCCCTTTCTGGACTTCTTTTGTTTGTCCAGGAGGGAGTTTGGATTTCTGTGTTACTTCCAAATTGTATATAATTGTAAATACTTGTAAATACATTGTGTATATGTGCTTGTAAATTTTGCTTTGCTGTAAATACAGCTTCATCTTACTTCCAAGCTGTCTGAGCTGGTCTGATAAATTTCAAATAGTGGTGGGGAGGGAATGAGGTTGGGGGGGAGGTGGGGTTGGAATTTCCTAACCTACCACATGTGCTCTTCCATGTTACCCTAGAACAAACTCCCCAAGTGTTTAAATGATAAGAAAAATTTCCTTAACCATTATAGAAATCATTCTTTAAGGAGCAAGTAGAGAAAGTTTCAAATCTCATGTCTTGTCCAACACACATGTGTTCCTTTGTTCTATCTGATTATAAATTTTGGCAACAGACCTTCAAGGGCACCGCTGCACAGAATCAAAGTTTTTCAGTGCATCAGGAGTCAAACTGTTCAATACAACACTTTTCTAGTATCTCTCTCATCTTATATACTATATTTATTATTCTTATTGTGAAACATCCTGTGCAACATGCTGGACTTTGTGCTGCTTCTGGTGTTGCATTCATTCATGCTTTGTTTTTCTTCACGTTAAAAAAAATTAATACTTTCAATAATTTTATCTCATAGACAACATTGTCAATTAAGGAGAGAATACAGTATTTCATGTTATTAAACTATAGCAGAGCATTACCCCAGCTAGACTGAATGAGTCTGTAAAAAAATCTCAGTTTTGTATTGTTTCAGAAAATAAAATTACCAGAATAGCCATACTAAACTACAATTTATCAGTAGCCAATAGTACAAATCTGAAGAAAAAATTAAGATTAGGGCAAGTCTACAGTGACATTTCCTTATAACATCCAAGACTTTCACAGTCATTAGCTTACAAATGTCCCAAATCAAGGGTTGTACCTGCATCTTCAAAATTCATAGACCTCAATGGACTTGGCTTCCATTAATATGTCTGCTCTTCTCTGAACAAAATTTTACTTTGGGGTCCTGCAACAACCTGAAGTAGCAATGTTTTCAGTTTCATGGTATGACAAATTCTCTCCTTTTCACTTCTTAATTTGGAAAAAAAAATTCTTGTACACATCTTCCTCTACATTATTTGAATGTTTGAATCATTTGAATTATCAAATTACTCTTTGACCATCTATTCTGGAAGATGAAGAACCTACTATTGTTTAACTTTTAGTCACTACAACTTATTTTATAACCACAACTTAGCTGATTTTTCATACAGAATCTTCATACAGAACCTTTACCTCACAACTGTCAAGATTGGAGGCCAAATTTAGTTCTCCCAGCACTCAAGAAAATTGGTATATGGATGTAAGACAAATGTCTTGGACTTCATAATTTACTGAGAAAGCTTCAAAGAATGAAAACAGATATATGTTTATAACATCCTCGATAGTGTGCCATGTTCCACTGAAGCAGCTGGTTTACATGAAAAAGAAAGACACTTCTGCCACTGGTTTTGGATTTTAGTCCTTATGATAAAGTAACAAAGTAATTTTTTAATGAAGAAATGCCTTATTCAAAAGCATGCTTACAATTGGCATGGAATTCTTAAAATTGCAGATAGATATTCCATGATAGCATAAATTAAAGTCACTAAAAAGAAAAACTAATTTGCAATTGGTGCTCTTCTACCACATCATAGAGCAACAGCTGAAGTACCTATCACATAAACAAACTTAAGTTACTTGGGAGATAATGATTACAAAGAGGCATTAGCATACTTCTCCAGCTTTGGACCAGAGAAGGAAGAGCTGCAATACTCTTTCTTGTGCATGGATATCTGATAAAGAAGCAGGAATACAATACCGATTTCCATGATTTATAAATATCTTTGTTTACCTCCAGGCTTCAAATGAGGACACCATATTCTAGGAGTAACTCAAGAGTGGTCAAATGCAAACAGAAAGTACACACCTAGTTAGCCCTTCCTGTTACCTCTACTACATGATTCATGTAGTTGATATCCTTATGTGTTAATACTGATCAAGGAACTATTTCAGGAGTATCCTGTATGATTCAATCCTTGCAAATGCATAACCTCTCCATCAAAAATAAATATATGAAACCACTTCTTTTTGACATCTTTATTGATGACCTTGACTCAGGCATAGAGTGTCAGCTGGAAGTTTGCAGATGACAAGAAGTTAGGTGGCAGTGTTGATTTGAGTGAGGGTAGAGAGGCTCTTCAGAGGGACTTGGATAGGCTAGCTCAATGGGAAAACATTAATGGGATGAGTTTCAACAAGGACAAATCCTGCACTTGGGTCACAACGACCCCAAGCAACGCTACAGACTTGGGGTAGTATGGCTGGAGATCTGCCTGGCAGAAACGGGGTTGTAGTAGACAGACAGCTGAATATGAGCCAGCAGTGTGCCCAGGCTGCCAAGAAGGCAAATGGCATCCTGGCTTGAATTAAAAATGCTGTGTCCAGCAGGAGTAGGGAGGTGATTATCTCCTTGTACTCGGCTTTGGTGGGGCCACACCTCAAGTATTGTGTTCAGTTTTGGGTATTGCAATACAGGAAAGATGTGGAGGTACTGGAGTGGGTCCAGAATAGGGCAATGAAGCAGGTGAAGGACTTGGAGAATAAATCTTATGTGGAGCTGGGGCTGTTTAGCTTGAGGAAGAGAAGGTTGAGGGTAGATGTCATTGCTGTCTACAACCTGAAGGGACGTTGTGGAGAGGCTGCTGCTGGTCTCTTCTCACAGGCAACTAGAGACAGAACAAGGGGGGATGGCCTCAAGCTGAGACTGGGTAGGCTTAGATTGAATATTAGGATTTCTTTTTTTTCATGGAGAAATCAGTTGTGCACTGGAATGAGCTGCACAGAGAGGTGGTTGAGTCACCAACCCTGGATGTGTTTAAGGGTTGTTTGAATATGGTGCTTTGGGATACAGTTTAAGGTGAATCTTGTAGAGTAGGATTATAGGTTGGACTTGGTGATCCTGAGGGTCTTTTCCAACCTGGATATTTCTGTGATTCTGTGAAAAGATTTGTGTTTTCCTGTATTATTGGGATTTTTTTCCACCTGTTGAAATCTGTGAGTTTTCTCTGTTAGACTGTAGTAAATTGACAAAGTAAGCCAAGATGTGTAACATACCATACTTGATTAGCAAAGTCAAATTAAGTACTTTAGGGAGAAAAAATCATCTAACAATGTATCAGTCCATGATGGAATTGTCAATAGTAATATAAAAAGGTTAGTGTGCAATAAACATTGTGTTCTGTTTGGGGAAACAAAATATGGATTTATGTCATATAAGGCTCTGACATGAGGGCTGGAGATGTAATTTTTCCCAGATTTAAATTTCACAAAATTAACATCTTGAAGACAGAATATGAAATAAATACTTTAAAACTAGGAAATTCAGCATAATGCAACAATCCAACAGAGAAAAGGCAAACTTCAGGCTCAAGAGCATTAGAGAAGGAGGAAAGCTGGAACTGACTAAAGTATGATTTCTTTCTTTTAAATTTATGATTAATACAGACTACCTCTCTATTTTAGGACACTTGAGCATTTATCCTGCTGCCTATCAGATTACATATAATCTTTTGAAATTGGCATCCAATGCATTGAACCTTGGTGCTGACTCTTTAGACAAAATTAAAAGGCAGGGAAAAGTCATTCCATCAGTGATTTAATTGGGAACAATTTGATGAGGCAGGAATTATAAAAATACAGTTATTTTTATTTTCCTGGAAAGCCCCACTCCAAAACTATATGCAAAACTAATTAAATTTTATTTACAGGTTCTAATTCATCCAGAAATTTCCACAGGAATGCTTATGGGCAATTTCAATAATTTGGGAAAGTCAGAAAACAGGAAAGGCTAAGCCACAAGATAGCTTTATCCCACTTAGAAATCAGAGGCAGAGCAGACAACCCTAGGTGTATTGGGTTAAGGCTAGCTACCCCGAGCCCAAAAGCCCAATAAAAAACTCAAAGCGATTTGGAAGTGAAAAGGGTATAAACTTTTAACAACAAATAGAAGGGAAAGGTTTTTTTATTTTTCTTTTTACTTTTTTTACAGAAGGTGAGAGACAGGGGAAAACAAAATGCGGGATATGGGAAATGAGGGAAAAGATACAGAGACCGGGGAGAAGGGGGAAAATACAACCGTGGAAGGCACTTGAATCCCAAAAGCTGAGGTCGATGTTTTGGGGTTTTTTTGGTGCTGAAGGTGAGCAGGATGCAGGAATGTTATGTTGCAATGAATTAGTCCCAGTTCCAGATGAAGGATAATGGTGGTCTCCATGTGGTGGTTTGGGAGCACATGGTTTGGCAGCAGAGAAACAGCAAGCAGTGACTCCAGCAGCCAGGGCAAGGAGAAGAGAGAGAGAGAAGGAAATTGGGTCCTCCCTTTTATAGCCCAAATCCTAGCAGGAAGTGGGAGTGGCTAACCATGACACCTGGGAAAAGGGTCAAACCACCCCTTGGAAGGAGTCGGGGGGTCCCAGGTGGGCTTAACCCTTTACATTAGGGAAAGGCCAAGAGAGTACCCATTTACTCACAAAGATGGAGCAGAAATTTGGAGATGGTCCCTGAATTTCCTTTGAAGCAGCCCCTGGAAACTGCAAGCTATAATCCAGTTGTGGAGCTGCATGGCATAATTCCAATGCGAATGGAACCTGCCACAATGAAAGTGTCTGCAGACACAACTTCCACGCTCTCATGGAGCGGCACTGCCTTAGCAGCGCAAGGACAGCTGCACTGCTGGTGTGTTCCTGCCAATGGAGGCAGTTTACAGCAGAGGCAGTGTCCTTCCAGCTCAGGGATAGGGAGCAGAAAACCAGGGTACACCAGTCCAAGAAGAAGCCAGGTTCAGGTGCCACAGAGAAAACTCCTGAGTGGACCTAATGGATTTAAAGGACTTGACGGACTTGTGGACTTGCGCGTACTTTCTGGTCACTCTATTTAAGTCTTTCCTAGATAACGTGTTCAGTGCCAATATATAGTGGACGCAAAGAATCCAGCCCATCATAGTCCCAGATTCCAGCACAGGCTTTCCCACGAGTCAGTACATGTGTGAGAAAACGATGTCTTTTACCGTTCCACATTCAAGCGTGCAGGAATGGGAGAAAGCAGTTTTGCGCCTTTGCCTGTCTCCATTCAAACCTCCACTGGCAGAGTCGAGGGGAAGGGAGTTTAGAATGCCCCACTACAATCACAAATTCCCAAAATCTAAAAATGTGCATCTCCTTGCTGACTGTACTATTTCAGTGGAATCATTGAAGTTTTTGCAGGGTGGTACCATTAACACCTATGATCATAGATGTTCCGGCATAGAATGACGGAGGATCCTAGGATTAATCCAATTCCTGGGTTCTCTCCTCCCTCTACTG
>VWZI01012375.1:16077-33719 GCA_013396835.1 Psilopogon haemacephalus | reverse complement strand
TCTCCTCTCCGAACCTCTCCAAACCTCTCCTCTCCTCTCCTCTCCTTTCCTCTCCTGCTGGGCTGTGTCTTTCCTGGCCCTAGACAAACTCTGTATATATTGGCCCAGCAATTGTAAGCAGCAGTCTGACATTTGGTTGGATGACATTTACTTTTCACTACTTACCCTGTCACCAAGATGTTCGTGGTTCAGAACATGACATCACATCCTCCTCAGGTCTGTGCAGGACTTAACGTCCCACCCTGCCCACGCTGGACTGCCAGGGCCCTGAGAGAACTTAATTGCCCTGACCAAGTTCATATTGGGCCCCCACCCACACATCCTCCTCCCCTTGGCACTGGAGCTGCATTTAAGCTGAGGTTGTTTGGTTTAGTCCTTGTTTGAGCCATGGACTTGAGCTTGTAGCTCTTGACATCCATCCTGTGGACCCACTGTGTGACTTCCCTGAGGATCTGGATTGTGGTTGTTGCTGGTCAGTGCCACCAGACTTACTCTGCTCCTCTTGTTTGGATCCTGTGGGGCCAGGCTGCTTGTGGTGAGCTCTCTACCCCCGCCTGCCTTGCTGTCATCTTTGGCTTCTGGCTTGTGGTGGTGCAACCCTGTTCTAGCTGCTCCCTAATTTGCTTTCAGTCTGTGCAGGACTCATCCATAAGATTTTTAGGCTGGTTATCAGCAAAAAAAAAAATCAGAAAGGGCTCTCAAACACGAGAACAGGCTCCCCAGGGAGGTGGTGGAATCCCTATCCCTGAAGGTGTTTCAAAGACACAGAGATGTGGTGCTGATTAACATGGTTTAGCACCAGCCTTAGTAGACTTAGATAGCAATTGGACTGCACGATCTTAGAGGTCTTTTCCAGCTGAAATGATTCTATGATTCCATGACTTATTCTGTGGTTCAAGACCTCCAAACCTTGCAGGACCTTGTGGCTGCGGTGGGAGGTCACACTGCTGTCACGTTGCTTCTGTAGCCCCTTCGCTGAAGCTCAGGAGTGGGGGCAGAGGTTTGGGCTTACATGCACCTCCTGAAATGTGATGGGTGGAGGTCCCAGGCAAGCCTGGTCAGGGCACTCAGAGCTTGTTGAGGTGCTTCAGACACTGACATCATATTTGGCGGGATCTCTTGGCATCCTTTTAAATCCATACAGGAGGTGGCATGACTAATCAAGCAAGCTATAATTTTGCCCTAAATTAAGTCCCTCCTTCCTGTTTTCAAAGAGCGAATCTGCAGGAGGTAGTGTGGACAGCCTGTGAGTTCTTTAGGAAATGCTGAAGGCCATCAGCTACAGGTGGCCTTTGGCTCCCACCAGGATTGCTGTAGTGCTGGTTCCTGTCTGCTAGGATAAACTCGTGTTACCTGATGTACATTGAGGGAAGTAGATCTGCCTGTTTCCCCGGGACTGGGCTGGGTTAAACCTCAGAGACCTGGGCAGTCAAAGGAACGTACCTGACCTCCCTGCAGAGCGTATATTCTCCACAGCCATGTCCCCAAGACACAACCGTTGCAGGATGACTAATTCCTGTATGTCAAAACAGGTAGAATCCCTGCCTGAGGCTCCTTTTGTTCCCAAAACACGAGGGTTGGCCTCACAAAAGAACGGGAGAATGTTCTGAGTTGAAGTAACCTTTAAATGTCATCTAGTGCAACCTCCCACGCAGTGAGCAGACAGCTTCAACTAGATCAGGCTGATCAGAGCCCCATTCCTGGAACTCTTCCAGGTCAGGTTATTTGGGGATTTGAGCGACCTCCTCCAATTACAGATGTCCCTGCTGACTCCAGAGGTGTTGGATTAGGCTCCTATCAACACAAACCCTTCTATGATTCTTTAAGTGAGATGTAGAGGAGCAAAGGGACCCAGAGGAGAATCCCTAAAGGGATCCATAGAACAGGGGACAGCCCTGCCCATCCTGTAAAGCCAAGAGGACCTGGCAGTGGCTCTTCCAGCACTTCTTCAAACCTGTGTCACCTTTTCCTGAGAAGGGTGTTTAGAAAACCTATCCAAGAGCAATCTCTGCCTTAGAGTGACCACAGTGGAGCATTGAGTTTGGTTGTGGGATCCCCAATTTGAGAGACAGGGAACTACTGGAGAGAGTCCAGAAGAGGATACAAGGATGCTGAAGGAGCATCTCTGTGAGGAGGAAAGGCTGAGAGCCCTGAGGCTGTTGAGCCTGGAGAAGAGCAGCCTGAAAGGGGATCTGATCAATGCTCAGCAAAAGCTAAAAAGTGGGGGGCAAGAGGATGGGGCCAGGCTCTTTGTCAGTTGTGCCTATTGACAGGACAAGGGGCAACATGCACAAAGTGGAACTCAAGAGATTCCACTAGCAGAAACTTCTTTATTTTGAGGGTTCCAGAGCACTGGAGCAGCTGTCCAGAGTGGTTGTGGAGTAGTCTCCTTGTCCAGAGAGATTCCAACCCCACCTGGCCATTGTGATCCTGGGCAACCTGCTATGGGTGACCCTGCTTTAGAAGGGAAGTTGTCCTGGGTAATCTGCAGAGGTCCCACCATGATGGGATTCTGTGGTTCTGTGAGAAGAGCTGACCTGCACACCTGAGCTCCCCTTGTGTTCCTGTTCACCCAAAGCTTTTTTCTGCTCCTACTCTCCAGCTTGTTTTCACACAAATCTTTCTGCAGCCTCCCAGTGCTTGAAGCTCTCCTGGGTCTGTATGAAACCATCCCAGCTGAAGAACTCAGACTTGGTCTTTCTTTTTTCACTTCAGTAGAGGTTTTTTTGACCGAGTGAGGTCTTTTCTGCTGGCTGCCTTTATGCAGCGAGGAGCAGGCTACTAGAAACATGTCAGAGAGAAACTCATGGCCAAGGGTCAGCTGGTCAAGCTCTTCACTCCCTGTGAGGGCATGGGTAATGATCAGTTTGGTTCTGTTTTCCTCTGTCTAGAAAAACATGTGAAAGGGCAACAAGGAACCATGAGGTCAAGGCTTTGAAAGCAACTCCTCCCTTCCAGGTTTGCATGCCTCAGCGGAAAACATTATTTGGAGGTGGTATCAACCTCCTATCTTGTTGGTTGCCTTGAAAGCTCTGATAAAGGCGAGAACTTAGGCAGATGGAAGACAGATGTGTTTCATCCGGGAAAAAAAAAGATTTCTAAACAAGCCCTCTATAAATTCCCCTTTTGCTAGGCTGAGCTGGACATCACCTCAACCATGAAGCTGATTTTGATCTTCAGTACCCTCCTCGGGGCTTCCCTGTGCCTGAAAACTTTTGTTGGGTGAGTTATGCTTTTGTGGAGTAACTTTCACATAAGGTCCTGGCAAAGCTGGCAGCTTGTGGCTTGGATGGATTCACTTTGAAATGGGTCAAGAACTGGCTGGAGGGCTGGGCCCAGAGGGTGGTGGTGAATGGTGCCACATCCATTTGGTGACCAGTTACTAGTGGTGTGCCCCAGGGATCAGAGCTGGGTCCAATGCTGTTCAATATCTTTATTGATGATCTGGACGAGGGGATTGAGTCCAGCATCAGAAAGTTTGCAGATGACACCAAGTTAGGAGTAGATGTTGATATGTTGGAGAGTAGGAGGGCCCTGCAGAGGGACTTGGACGGGCTGGATGGGTGGGCAGAGGCCAATGGGATGAGATTTAACAAGGCTAAGTGCAGGATTCTATACTTTAGACTAGACTAGACTAGACTAGACTAGACTAGACTAGACTAGAATAGAATAGAATAGAATAGAATAGGCCAGGTTGGAAGAGACCTCCAAGATCATAGAATCATAGAATCAGTCAGGGTTGGAAGGGACCACAAGGATCATCTAGTTCCAGCCCCCCTGCCATGGGCAGGTACACCCTACCCTATATTAGGCTGGACAGAGCCTCATCCAGCCCTCACCACTCTCATCTAGTCCAACCTATCACCCAACACTAGCCAATGGCTCTAAGTGCCCCATCCAGTCTTTTCTTGCACACCTCCAGGGATGGTGACTCCACCACCTCCCTGGGCAGCTCATTCCAATGCCAATCACTCTCTCTGTCAAGAACTTCCTCCTAACATCCAGCCTATACCCACCCCAGCACAACTTGAGACTGTGTCCCCTCGTTCTGTTGCTGGTTACATGGGAGAAGAGACCAACCCCACCTGGCTACAACCTCTCTTTGGGTAGTTGTAGACAGCAATGAGCCTGAGCCTCCTCTTCTCCAGGCTAATCAATCCCAGCTCCCTCAGCCTCTCCTCACAGGGCTGTGCTCCAGACCCCTCACCAACTTTGTTGCCCTTCTGTGGACATGTTCCAGTACCTCAACATCTCTCTTGAATTGAAGGGACCAGAACTGGACACAGGACTCAAGATGTGGCCTGACCAGTGCCGAGTACAGGGGAAGAATGACCTCCCCTGTCCCGCTAGCCACATTGTTCCTGATCCAGGCCAGGATGCCATTGGCTCTGCTGCCCACCTGGGCACACTGCTGGCTCATGTTCAGCTACTATCTCCCAGCACCCCCAGGTCCCTCTCTGTCTGTTGTGGCCAAAGTGTAGAACCCTACCCTTAGCCTTGTTAAATCTCATCCCATTGGCCTCTGATCACCCATCCAGCTTGTCAAGGTCCCTCTGCAGGGCCCTCCTACCCTTCAACAGATTGACACCTGCTCCTAACTTGGCCACAACAACCCCAGGCAGTGCTACAGGCTGGGAACAGAGTGGCTGGAGAGCAGCCAGGCAGAGAGGGACCTGGGGGTGCTGGCAGATAGTAGCTGAACATGAGCCAGCAGTGTGCCCAGGTGGCCAGGAGAGCCAATGTGGCCAGTAGGAAAAGAGAGGTCATTCTTCCCCTGTACTTGGCGCTGGTTGGGCCACACCTTGTGTCCTGTATCCAGAGATGTTGAGGTAATGGAACATGTCCAGATTAGGGTGACAAAGTTGGTGAGGGTCCTGGAGCACAGCCCTGTGAGGAGAGGCTGAGGTAGCTGGGGGTGTTTAGCCTGGAGAAGAGGAGGCTCAGGGATGACCTCATTGCTGTCTACAACTACCCAAAGGGAGGTTGTAGCCAGGTGGGGTTGGTCTCTTCTCCAGGCAACCAGCAACAGAATGAGGGGACACAGTCTCAAGTTCTGCCTGGGGAGGTACAGGCTGGATATTAAGGGGAAGTTCTTGACAGAGACAGTGATTGGCATTGGAATGGGCTGCCCAGGAAGGTGGTGGAGTCACCATCCCTGGAGGTGTTCAAGTCTGAATAGGGCACTTAGTGTCATGCTCTAGCTGATTGGCTAGGGCTGGGTGCTAGGTTGGACTGGATGATCTTGGAGGTCTCATCCAACCTGACTGATTCTATGATTCTATGACTCTATGATTTTCATGATCTTAACTTTAAGAGGTCTGCTTGGGAAGCATTCTTTGATTTTTATGGCTGCCTTGTCTTGTTGCATTGGTGCTGCAGTGTTTGAAGGAACTTCCCTCCACTTTCATTTGGATGTTCTAAGAAGATTGAGTTGAGCTCCTAAATCCATGTTCACCCAAGCTTCTCTTTTGGCTTTGACTGTACCTAGGCAGCATTCTCAAGTCTTGATCTGGAGGTGAACCTTGCTACATGGCTCAACAGGTCTGGTACAGCACAAAGAGAGAAATACACAGAAATTATGAGGAAAGAAATTCATTACAGTGAGGGTGGTGAGACATGGGAACAGTTTGCCCATGGAGGTCGTGGATGACCCTTTCCTGGAGGTGTTGAAGGCCTGGTTGGATGAGGCCTTAAGCAGCCTGGTCTAGTGAGAGGTGTGCCTGCACACAACAGAGGGTTGGAACTAGATGATCTTTAAGGTCCCTTCCACCCCAAACCATTCTGTGTAACTATGCATGCTTTGGGTTGGAAGGGATCTTGTGAGGTCATCTAGTCCAAGCCTCTTGTGGGCAGCAGGACTACTACCTTATCACTCTACAATTACTTAAAGAGAGGCTGCATTGAGGATGGGCCCAGCCTCTTCTCCTCAATGACAAGTGACAGGACTAGGAGAAATGGTTTCAAGCTGCACCAAGGAGGTTCAGGCTGGACATTAGGAAAAATTAATTCACTGAAAGGGTTCTCAAACATTGGAATGATCTGCCCAGGGCAGTGGTGGAGTCACTGTCCCTGGGAGTGTTCAAGCTGCATGTGGACCTGGTGCTTAGAGACACGGTTTATTGGCAGCCCTTCAGTGTTGGGTCGAGGTTTGGGCTGGATGTTTATGGAGGTCTCTTCCAACCAGATAGATTCTGTGATTCTGTGACATCTTCAACCAGAGTGATTTCAGACTTCGTGTGTCCCAGGGCAGCCTATTCAAGTTGGAGGTGTTACTGCTCACTGCAGGGGGGTTGGACTTTTGAGGGTTCCTTCCAACCTAGTGCAATCTGTGAATCTTTGAATCTGCTTAGAGACACAACCAACCTGACCTGGAACAGTTCCCAGGATGGAGGTATCTACCACCTCTCTGGGCATCCTATTTCAGTTTCTTTTGTCATTTCATGAAAACATTGAGTGTAATGTACCTCCAGAAGATTTTAGCCTGCCCTCCTGCTCAGCTCAGGGCATGCAGCTATTTCCTCTTCTTGTCATCATCTACCTCTACTCCTCTTCAAATAGTTATAGGCTGAGATGAGATCATCCTGAACAATCCTGAGCTCTTCACCCTCTGCTCTTGGTACTGTTTGCTTGTCCCTGTTTTGGCAAGCAGGCTGGAACATCTGGTGTTCCAGTGGGATTTATGTTCCTAGCAATCCCAAACCCACATTGTGCATCACTGTAGCTTGTACAATGGATAGTCCAAGTGCTGTGGTCACCTCTAACCGGTGGAGTGAAGTGCTTCCAGAAGGTGATTCATTCCACCTGGAATGGTACGAGACACCCTCCGATGGCATCACCTTCTGACAGCACAGGGAAGTTTGCCATCATCCTTTGACGAGATTGAAGGAAGGAGAAATGATTCCCATATTCGGTGCTCCTCGAACATTGGATCATTGGTGAGATCAACTAGAACATTCTTTTGCAAGTTGTTGACAAAAAACAACTTGTTGGTGCAAGAGTGGATTTAGAAAGGAATTCTTCACAGTGAGAGTGGTGCCCAGGGAGGTCGTGGATGCCTCCTCTCTGGAAGTGTTCAGCTTGGATGAGGCCTTGAGCAACCTGGTTTAGTGGAAGATGTCCTTGCCCAAGGCAGGGGGGGTTGCAACTAGATGATCATTAAGGTCCCTTCCAACCCAAACCATGAAACTATGAAAAACTGATCCTTTTAAGCAGGTAAAAACCCACTCACTCCATGTCTTCTTTATGATGAGAGCTTCTGATGAGTATCACAGAACTACAGAATTAACCAGGTTGGAAAAGACCTCTAGGATCACCAAGTCCAACCTATCACCTAACCCTTCTCATTAACTAAACCATGGCACTAAGTGCCTCGTCCAGCCTCTTCTTAAATGCCTTTAGGGATGGTGACTCCACCACCTCCCTGGGCAGCCTGCTACAATGGGCAATCACTCCTTCTGTGTAGAACTTCTTCCTAACATCCAGCCTGAACCCGCCCTGGCACAGCTTGAGATTGTGTCCTCTTGTTCTGTCACTGGGTGCCTGGGCAGATCATTCCAATGTTTGAGAACCCTTTCAGTGAAGAAATATTTCCTAATGTCCAGCCTGAAACTCCTCGGTGCAGCTCAAAACCATTTCTTCTAGTCCTGTCACTTGTCATCGAGGAGACCAACCCCATCTGGCTACAACCTCCCTTCAGGTAGCTGTAGAGAGCAATGAGGTCTCCCATGAGCCTCCTCTTCTCCAGGCTACACACTCCCAGCTCCCTCAGCCTCTCCTCACAAGGCTGTGCTCCAGCCCCCTCACCAGCCTTATTGCCCTTCTCTGGACACGTTCAAGCACTTCAACATCTTTGTTAAATTGATGGGCCCAGAACTGGACACGGGACTCAAGGTGTGGCTTAACCAGTGCTGAGTACAGGGGCAGAATAACTTCCCTGGTCCTGCTGGTCACATTATTCCTAATACAGGCCAGGATGCCATTTGCCTTCTCGGCCACCTGGGCACACTGCAGTGGGTAAAAATTGCCATTTAACTCACTCCTATCCCAGTGCCTGTACAACAGGTTGTTGATTGAACTCTTGGGTGAAAACTCACTCCTATCCCAGTGCCTGTGCAACAGGTTGTTGGTTGAACTCTTGGGTGAAACTCACTCCTATCCTAATGCCTGTACAACAGGTTGTTGGTTGAACTCTTGGGTGAAACTCACTCCTATCCCAGTGCCTGTACAACAGGTTGTTGGTTGAACTCTTGGGTGAAACTCACTCCTATCCCAGTGCCTGTACAACAGGTTGTTGATTGAACTCTTGGGTGAAACATACTCCTATCCTAGTGCCTGAACAACAGGTTGTTGGTTGAACTCTTGGGTGACGCTAAGTCAACTGCACTGAAGAGGTCCTTACCGGCTGGTAGCACACATGTAACTACCCACCAAATTCATGATCTCAGTAACAAACTCATTCAACCCAACCCCTTTTCGATACTGTTTCTTAAGACTCACTGATTTTTTTTTACAGGCACCAGGTTCTCCGAATCCAGGCAAGAAATGAGGAGGAGGTCGAGCAGCTAAAGGTGTTGGAGTCACTGGAACACCTTGAGGTATGATGTCACCTCAGAAGAATCTTTTGTTTCAAACTGGGGGAGAGTTTAGAGCAGAACTTTGGGTTGCATTTGGAAAGTTCCTGCTGCACTGTGGCAGCTGCCAGAAATAAATTTACTGTCTCAGTCCATGGTGATTGATCTCCAAGGTGTAGAACCAGCCTGGTTTTGAGAAGTACCCATGTACTCGGCACTGCTGAGACCACACCTCAGGGGTTCAGTTTTGAGCCCCTCACTCCAAGAAGGATACTGGGGGGCTGGAGCAGGTACAGAGAAAAGAAATGAAGCTGGCAAAGGGTCAGAAGAACAGGTCTACTGAGGAGCAGCTGAAAGACCTGGGGTTATTTAGTGTGGAGAAAAGAAGCCTGAGGATAAGCCTCATTGCTCTCTACAACGCCCCAAGAGCAGGTTTAGGTGAGGTGGGTGTCAGTGTCTTCTCCTTAGTAACAAGCAATAGAACAAGAGGAAATGGCCTGAAATTGTGCCAGGGGAGGTTTAAGTTGGATATTAGGAAAAAATCCTTACTGGGAGAGTGGTTGATATTATTTAATATCAAACTATGAATTATGAAGGCATTGGAACAGGCTGCCCAGGGAGGTTGTGGAGTCTCCTTGTCTGTAGACACTGCAGTCCCACCTGGCCATTGTGATCCTGTGCAAGCTGCTGTGGGTGACCCTGCTTTAGCAGGAGGATTGGACTCGTGATGCTCAGAGTTTCTTTCCAACGTCCATCATGTTGGGATTCTGGGTTTCCATAACACAGAGCTTTTATTGGGAATACTTCTGGTAAGAAGGAGAACATTCAAGTAACCCTCATGGAAGTTTCCTCTTGCTTCCATGACTGAGGCTTTGAAGTCAGTGAGAACACTGATGGAAACCTCCTGAGCACCTCATTGGTTTCCTTTGTGTGCTTATCACATTAAGTGATACAGGTCATGGTGAGGCTCTAGTGTGCTCTTGGGTGAAACCAGAACTCCTCAAGCTTTAGAAGAGCTCTTTGCAGAACACTTTCCCCAGACTAAATCCACTTTCCTTTCTCTTTCCAGCTTGACTTCTGGATAAATCCCTCCACCTCTGGCCGACCTGTGGATGTGCGAATCCCTGCTAACAATATCCAAGAAGTCAAAGCTTTCCTGGAATCCAATGGAATTGAGTATTCCATCCTGATTGAAGACCTGCAGGTAGGTGTCACTGGCACACATCTTCTGGCAGAACTTATCGTGTTGTATTGGTTTAAACTAGCCCCACCCTGAGCTCAAAAGCTCAATAAATAGACTCAATTCGATTTGGAAGGAGAAAAAAAAAAAAACTTTAACAAGAAATAGAAGGTATTTTAGGTAAGGAGAATTATAGAAGATATGGGGAATGGAAACAAAATATATATAGAAGAGAGTGGATGGAGTTGAATCCAAGTGGTGAAGTTAAAATTGGTGGTGGGTGCAGATGGATGCAAAATGATGGTGAATGCAGTGAGGAAAAAAAAGAGTCCAAATATGGTTGCTCTTGCTGAAGAGCACATGGAAAATGGCAGGAGCAGCAGGAAAGCAGGACGCTGGCTGGTGAGGAAGCAGAAGCAAGAGAGACAAAGAGGAAGTTCATCTCCCCTTTATAGAGGGTCTCAGCAGGAAGTGGGAGGGGCTAAACATGACACCTGGGCGCAGGTCAGACCACCCCCAAGGAGGAATCATAGAATACAATCATAGAATCAGTCAGGGTTGGAAGGGACCACAAGGATCAGCTAGTTCCAACCCCCCTGCCATGCCGAGGGACACCCTACCCTAGATTAGGCTTCATTAGAGCTTCATCCAGCCTTGCCTTAAACACCTCCAGGGAAGTGGCCCCAACCACCTCCTTGGGCAACCCATTCCAGTCTCTCACCACTCTCACGGTGAAGAACTTCCTCTTCACATCCAATCTGAATCTCCCCACCTCCAGCTTTGCTCCATTCCCCCCTAGTCCTTTCACTCCCTGATAGCGTAAAAAGTCCCTCCCCAGTTTTTTTGTAGGCCCCCTTCAGATTCTGGAAAGCACCCTTCAGATACTGGAGTCAGGATCCAGTTCAAGTAAGACCCCCAGGAGGCGTTAACCCTTAACACATGTTCTTCACATACTTAAAAGAGACCTACAAGAAAGCTGGGGAGGGACTTTACACAAAGACTTGTAGTGATAGGAGGGGAGGCAATGGCTTTGAGCTGGAAGAGGGGGGATTGAAACTACAGATTAGGAAAAAATTCTTTTCAGTGTGGGTGGTGAGACACTGGAACAGGTTGTCCAAGGAGGCTGTGGATGTCCCCTCCCTGCAGGTGTTCAAGGCCACGTTGGACAGGATGTTGAGCAACCTGGTCTGGTGGAGGGTGTTCCTTCCCATGCTGGGGAAAGGTTGGAACTAGACCATCTTTAAGGTCCCTTCCAACCCATGATTCTATGACTCTGTAAGAAAGATGACGACAATCCTTTATAGCAGAGCCTGTTGTGACAGTACATTTGCTTCTCTGAGATCAACATTTGGTCAGGAGTTGGCAAACTGAGGCTTTTCTCAACACTTCTACCACTTCTTTTAGACTCTTCTGGATAAAGAAAAGGAAGACATGGCCTACAGCAAACAAATGGAGCGCAGCAGCAACAGCTTCAGCTATGCAATGTACCACACTTTGGATGAAGTGAGTACCTCAGCTTGAAGGAAAAAGGATTTCTTCTTTTCTTGCCTTTTTTTGCTGACTTTTTCTTTCTTTTCTCCCATTACTTTTTTTTTTTTTCTCTGCACTGAAACATCCTATTTTAGGATCTAAAAAGTCTTTCCAGCTTCTTTTGGTGTGTGATTTGGTTTCTAATTTTGTGGTCAGCATTCTGACAGAGTGTTGGAACAGGCAAGTGTCAATCGTAATTTTTCGTCAACTCTGCAGAGTCCTATCAAAATCCTCCCTTCTGACCCTCAAATGAGATTGAGAAATAAATGAATCCTAAAATAGGGAAATATAGGAAGGCAGTAGCTATCAAACAGAGATGAGGAGATGATATTTTTATTGCCTGAAGTTCTTAAAGAGGGTTTTGAACTCCTGTAAGTAGATTTTGATTTCACCTTCTTCTACTGTGAGTGATCTTGATTTGACTTCCTTCTACTTTGTGATAGTAGTGGTTTAGCAGTTCCCTGCCCCCCCACTTTTTTATAAACCCCAGCTAGGACTCAGAAACACTGAAAGTTAATAAATGAAGCTTTATATTTACAGCAATGCACAATACACAAGCAAAAAATTACAAGGTATAACAGATATGTACAGATATGTACAATGAAAAGGTAATACAGAAACACCACAGCCCTCCCAGAGACCAAAATCCCCACGAGGGGTAACCAGTCACCCCTACCACCTTTCCCCCCCTTCCCCAATCTTATCTCACCACCTGTTAATGCTGCAGATAAGCTGAAGTAGATCAGCCAAGGGGGGTTGATTGATTGTTTTGATTTGGTTTGATATTTCCAAAGATAAATTCCAAAACTTCTTCTAGCCCTTCCCAAAGTTTCCTCACCATGATGGGGATTTTATTTCTCCCTCTTACCTAAACACTATCTTCCCCTGAGGCAACTTGTTTGTGCCTTCTCCTCCTTGTTCCCTTCACCTTCAAGAAGAACCTGCCTTTGTTAACTCTACAGTCACTTGGCAGAGAGTCATAGAAACATAGAATCATCTTGGTTGGAAAAGGCCTTTAAGATCATCAAGTCCAACCATTAACCCAGCACTGCCAGGTCACCACTAAATCATGTCCTTTGGTCCCACACCTACATGGCTTTGAAATCCCTCCAGGGATGGGGACTCCATCACTGTTCTGGGCAGCCTGGGCCACGGGGGTTAGTAGCAGGAAAGTAGTTAGTAGAATTACTGAGAATTAGCTACCAAGGCAAAGACAAAGGAGACCATGCAGAGAGAAGCAGCCACAACCAGAGCAGTCAGAAACCATCTGGTATCTAGTGTTTTGGGTACAACACTTTAAAACAATTTTTTTTTTCTTTCTCAGTAAAACTCTGGTGAAGTGACATCCTGTGTTTACCTCTCTCAGCCTAATAGTCTAATTTCTCACTCAAATTCTCCAATTAGCTCCAACCAGCACAGCGATGTTAGGAACAGCACTGGCTACAGCAGCGTAGGGTGAGGTGGCCTTTGAGGAGGTCATGGTAATGAAGGCAAAAGGACAGAAACAAAGATTTCCTCAGGTCCTACAGTAAAATGTCGACCTCATCATTTCAGATTTATGAAGAGCTGGATAGCATTGCCAATGAGTTCAGCAGACTTGTCACCAAGATCAAGATCGGGGAATCCTATGAGAAGCGCCCCCTGTATGTGCTCAAGGTATGACACCCAGCAGAGAATCGTTGAACTGTTTTGGTTGAAAAAGGCCTTTCAGATCATCAAGCCCAACCATTAACCCAGCACTTGCCAGGTCACCATCAAAAGATTTCCCACAGCACCGCATCCACATGGCTCCAAGGATGGTGACACCACCACTGACCTGGGAAGCGTGTTCTAGGCTGTACTTGACAACCCTTTCCATGAAGAAATGTTCAATCTAAACTTCTCCTGGGGCAACTCGAGGCCATTTCCTCTTGTTCTGTTACTTAGGAGAGCAGATTGACCCCCAGTTGGCTGCAACCTCCTTTCAGAGAGTTGTCAAGAGCCAGGAGGTCTCTCCTCATAGAATAATAGAATCACAGAATCACAGAATCAGTCAGGGTTGGAAAGGATCACAAGGATCAGCTAGTTCCAACACCCCTGCCATGCCCAGGGACACCCTACCCTAGATCAGGCTGCCCACAGCCTCATCCAGCCTTGCCTTAAACAGCCCTGGGCAACCCATTCCAGGGCTTCACCACTCTCATGGTGAAGAACTTCCTCCTCACATCCAATCCGAATCTCCCCACCTCCAGCTTTGCTCCATTCCCCTTGTCCTGTCACTATCTGATAGCCTCAAAAGTCCCTCCCCAGCTTTTCTGTAGCCCCCTTCAGATATTTCAAGGTCACAAGAAGGTCACCTGGGAGCCTCCTCTTCTCCAGACTGAACAGTACCAACTTTTTCAGTCTGTCCTCACAGCAGAGGTACCCCAGCCCTGTGATCATCCTCGTGGCCCTTCTCTGGACACACTCCAGCATGTCCACATCCCTCTTGTAATAGGGGCTCCAAAACTGGATGCAGTAGTCCAGGTGGGATCTCACCAGGGCAGAGTAGAGGGGGAGAATCACCTCCCTTGCCCTGCTGGCCACACTTCTCCTGATGCAGCCCAGGCTCTGGTTGGCTTTCTGGGCTGCAAGTGCACACTGCTGCCTCATGTTGAGCTTCTCCTCCACCAGTACCCCAAGTCCCCCTCCTCAGGGCTGCTCTCCACCCAGTCACTGCCCATCCTGGAATTGTGCTTGGGATTGCCTCGACCCAGCTGCAGGACCTTGCACTTGGCCTTGTTGAACCTCATGAGGTTGCCTTGCCCACCTCTGCAGCCTGTCCAGGTCCCTCTGGATGCCATCCCTGCCCTCCAGCCTGTCTGCTGCACCACACAGCTTGGGGACATCAGCAAATTTGCACTCAATGCCTTTGTCCATGTCACCTTCATCCTCCTTTCCTCCAGGAAGAACAACACAAATACTCCTATATATATTGTAGATACCGCACAATTGAATCCAAAGCATCCTGGTCTACATGAGATGTCCTTGATTAAAAGGTGTCACTGAGAGTTTAAAATCTTTCTGTTTCGTTTGACAGTTCAGCACTGGAGGAAGCAACCGTCCTGCCATCTGGCTGGATGCTGGCATCCATTCCCGGGAGTGGGTGACTCAAGCAAGTGCCATATGGATGGCTAGAAAGGTCACTTTGGGGTTCTTCTTCTATCTTGGGAATGTCTCTGGCTATAGACAAGTGTATCACACCTTGATAAAACCACGGAATGATAGTATCACTTTGGTTGGAAGAGATCTTTAAGATCATCAAGTCCAACCATTAACCCAGCACTGCCAGGTCACCACTAAACCACATCCCTCAGCACCACATCTACATGGCTTTAAAATCTCTCTAGGGATGGGGACTCTGCCACTGCCCTGAGCAGCCTGGGCCATACCTTGACAACCCTCCTTTACATGAAGAAGTTGTTTTTCATGTCAAATCTAAACCTCCCTTAGCACAACTTGAGGCCAATTCTTCTTGTCCTATCATTTGTTCCTTGGGAGACCAATCCCCACCTGGCTCCAACCTCCTCTCAGGGAGCTGTAGAGAACCAGGTGTCCCCTCACCCTCCTTTTCTCCAGGCTGAATAACTCCAGTTCCCTCAGCTACTCCTCACTAGACTCTTTGCTCTAGGCCCTTCATCAGTTTCATCGCTCTTCTCTGGATAAAAATAGTACAATAGATTCATTGCTCTGTCTCCAAGCTCCAAGTGTAACAAGGAACAGTCATGGTCAGCAGATAAGTGCTATTTCATAGAATCATAGAATCAGTCAGAGTTGGAAGGGACCACAAGGATCGTCTAGTTCCAACCCCCCTGCCATGCCCAGGGACACCCTACCCTAGATTAGGCTTCATTAGAGCTTCATCCAGCCTTGCCTTAAACACCTCCAGCAAAGTGGCCCCAACCACCTCCCTGGGCAACCCATTCCAGGCTCTCACCACTCTCATGCTCAAGAACTTCCTCCTCACATCCAGTCTGAATCTCCCCACCTCCAGCTTTGCTCCATTTCCCCTAGCCCTGTCCCTACCTGATAGCCTAAGAAGTCCCTCCCCCAGCTTTTCTGTAGCCCCCCTTCAGATACTGGAAGCCTTAAAAGCCAGGCTTGGAGCCTCTGCTGGAGGCAGAGAAAGGTGGGCGTGAAATCTGCTGATGGTCACCATGTTGTCTCCGCTTAGATCGCCTCCGACTATGGGAACAATCCATCCGTTACCTCTCTGCTGGACAAAATGGACATCTTCCTGCTGACAGTCTCAAACCCTGATGGATATGTGTTCACTCACACCACGGTGAGTAAGCATGCTGGGTGTCTAAGCTGATTCAGAGAGCAGTTGTCCTCTTCCAAGTCAACCATAAATGTAAGTTAGGTTCTGACAGTCCAGTTTTTTTAAAGCTGTAAGAAGGACCTGCAAAAGAACTGGGCAGCCAAAGTCATTCTTTGTCTAACTCATCTTAGTTTACTGTGAAGTCACCAGCACTTCAGTTTTTTGAATCATGGAATTGTGTCACTTGTAAAAGACATCTAAGGTCATCAAGTCCAACCACCAACCTAACACCTACCACGACCACTAAACCATGTCCCAAAGTGCCATGTCCACACGTTTCTTGAACACCTCCAGCTGGCCCATCAGAAATAATTTTAGGCTCATGCTTAGCATCAAGGGATCACAGAATATGTATTTGGTTGAGAAGAGACCTTCAAGATCATCCAGTCCAACTTTCAACCCAACACTACCAGGTCACCATCAGACCATGTCCCAACACTGAACTGTGTCCCTAAGCACCAGGTCCACTCACTTCCTGGTGGACAACAACAATTCTTGGCTAACAATTTTAATGCATGTAGCATCGTTTGCTCCTTCTCGAAGCCATCAAATCATGGTAGGTGTTGGGTCCTGAGGGACCTTTAAAGGTCATCTCATCCACTTGGTGGTTCTTTGGTTTAGGATCGCATGTGGCGGAAGACTCGCTCCAAGATTTCAGGCAGTGTGTGCTATGGAGTCGATCCAAACAGGAACTGGGATGCAGGTTTTGGAGGTAGGAAAAAAGTTTCTGGATTCTGGCTGTTCTGTTCCCTTCCAGGTGTCCAGATTCTGTCACACAGGACCAGGAACTGCCATAAGAAATGGGATTGAGGAAAAAAAGTGGTCAAATAGGTGTCGTAGAGTTAGAGAATGCTTTAGTCTAGAAGGGGCCTTTGGAGGGCGTCATCTTCAACTACAGCAGGTTGCTCACAGCCCCTGACCTGGAATGGTTCCAGGGATGTGGCTTTTACTACCTCCTTGAACAACCTGGGATAGGGTCTCACCACCCTCACAGTGATCTCCCTTCTATTTAATATGAATCTCTCTCTTTTTGTTTAAACCCATCACCCCTTGTCCTCTCACAACAGGCCCTGACAAAAAGTCTGTCTCTACCTTCTTTTTTTACCCATTTAAGTCCTGAAAGGCCACCAGAAGGTGTCCCTGGAGCCTGCTCTTCTCTAGGCTGAACAACCCCAGCTCTCTCAGCCTGGCCTCACAGCAGAAGAGTTCCAGCTCTCTCCCATCATTGTGGCCTCCTCTGGAGGTGGTGACCTGTATCATCTAGAAGTACATTCCTTGAGTAGTCATGCTCTCTGTTGGCATACCTAAGACCTGGGTTTAGGCTCAGGACCTGTTCCAAGCAAAGCCCAGCTTTGTGTTGCTCTGCTTTGGCCTTTCCCGAATACCAGTTCTTACTGGTTTCCCTTTATGTCTTCTTTGCACCAACAGGTCCTGGAGCCAGTAGCTACCCCTGTTCTGAATCTTACCATGGGCCCAGTGCCAACTCAGAGGTGGAAGTTAAATCTGTTGTCAACTTCATCAAGAGCCATGGAAACATCCGGGCCTTCCTCACCCTCCACAGCTACTCACAGCTCCTGATGTACCCCTATGGCTACAAATGCACGCAACCAGCTGACCACACCGAGCTGGTAAGACTTAAGGACTTGCCCTTAGCTCCCTCTGTTCTGCTGGACAGATCTCTATGTTCAAAATCCCAGCATGATGGGGGTAGGAAGGAACCTCTGGAGGTCACCTAGGCAAGCCCCACCGCCCCGCTAAAGTAGAGTCATCCAACAACAGGTTGCCCAGGATCAGAATGTCCAGGTGGGTTTGGAATCTTTCCAGAGAAGGAAACTCCACAACCTCTGCAGGCAGCCTGCTCCAGGTCTGCACCAGCCTCCAACTGAAGAAGCTACTCAATATTCAAGGATTGCCATGAGATATCGAACAGAATAGAATAGAATAGAATAGAATAGAATAGAATAGAATAGAATAGAATAGAATAGAATAGAATAGAATAGAATAGAATAGAATAGAATAGAAT
>VWZI01012375.1:0-16021 GCA_013396835.1 Psilopogon haemacephalus | reverse complement strand
ACCTGGGAGAAGAGACCAACCCCACCTGGCTACAGCCTCTTATGAGGTAGTTGTAGGCAGCAATGAGGTCACCTCTGAGCCTCCTCTTCTCCAGGCTAATCAATCCCAGCTCCCTCAGCCTCTCCTCACAGGGCTGTGCTCCAGACCCTTCACCAGCTTTGTCGCCTTTCTCTGGACATGTTCCAGTACCTCAACATCTCTCTTAAATTGAGGGGACCAGAACTGGACACAGGACTCAAAGTGTGGCCTGACCAGTGCCAAGCACAGGGGCAGAATAACCTCCCTTGTCCTGCTGGCCACACTATTCCTGATTCAGGCCAGGATGCCATTGGCTCTGCTGCCCACCTGGGCACACTGCTGGCTCATATTCCACTACTATCTCCCAGCACCCCCAGGTCCCTCTCTGCCTGGCTGCTCTCCAACCACTCTGTGCCCAGCAAAACCAAGAGGATGAACTTGCCATCCATGGCAGTGACCATCCATAAGACCAAATAAAAGCCCTGATGCAACCAAAGCCTCTTAAAGAGGTTCTGGTCAGAAGCAAACACATGCCATCCCCAGCCATTCTCAGCCCTCTTTGCTCCTCCATGTTCCCTTCTTTCTCCTTTAATGACAGCACTGCAGCCAGAATCCTATTTTTGAGGTCTTAGTGATCTCATAACCCTAATCCAAATGGAAAAGACCTCAGGCAATCTCTAGTCTGATTCTCTGCTAAAAGCAGGCCAGCTCTGGAGCCAATGGCAAGGCTGGATTGTGTTACCTGGGGCCCTGCCCACCCAAAGTTTGATTGATTGTTTTGATTTGGTTTGATATTTCCAAAGATAAATTCCAAAACTTCTTCTAGCCCTTCCCAAAGTTTCCTCACCATGATGGGGATTTTATTTCTCCCTCTTACCTAAACACCACCTTCCCCTGAGGCAACTTGTTTGTGCCCTCTCCTCCTTGTTCCCTTCACCTTCAAGAAGAACCTGCCTTTGTTCACTCTACAGTCACTTGGTAGAGAGTCATAGAAACATAGAATCATCTTGGTTGGAAAAGGCCTTTAAGATCATCAAGTCCAACCACTAACCCAGCACTGCCAGGTCACCACTAAATCATGTCCCTTAGTCCCACACCTACATAGCTTTTGAAATCCCTCCAGGTATGGGGACTCCACCACTGCCCTGAGCAGCCTGAGCCAGGGTTTCACAATCCTTTCCATGGAAAAATCGTTCCTCATGACCAACCTAAACCTTCCTTGGCACAACTCGAGGCCATTTCTTCTTGACCTATCACTTGTTCCATGGGAGAAGAGACCAATCCCCATCTCTCTCCATCCTCCTCTCAGGGACGTGTAGAAAGCCAGAAGGTTTCTCCTCACCCTTGTATTCTCCAGGCTGAACAACCCCAAGTCCCTCAGCTGCTCCTCATAAGTTCTCCAGACCCTTCAGCAGCTTTGTTGCCCTTTTTTGGACATGTCTCAGCACCTCAATGTCCTTCTTGGAGTGAGGACCCCAAAACTGAATGCAGGATTTGAGGTGTGGCCTCACCAATGCCCAGTACAGGGGACAATCACTTCCTTAGTCCTTATGCCGTTGAAGTAAGCACTGACTATTGGAAGATATCTGACTCCACTGGGATATTCTGGTATCTCTTGAACCTTCCCTTGACAACAGTTGGTGAGATGAAACACTGGATGACCAGATTTAGAAGCTGCTAGGATTTAATTCTCCTCCAATGTCACCTCCCAAAAACACTGTGGAGACTTGAGTTTGGTGACCAGCAGGAGTGGCAGTCAGACATGACAATCCTTTAAGAAATGGATTTATTTGCCTTGAGTTTGTTGAGAGGGATGAAAAGTCAGAGATTTGACAGATCATGGAGATACCTCAGAGTATGTCTCAGACTGGCTAAATCTGAATATTAGGCCTCATTACCTGTGGCTACATTTTGACTTCTCCTTCATCTTCTCCTCTCCAGGATGCCTTGGGAAGAGCTGCTGCCAGTTCCATCCAGTCCTTGTATGGCACCAGCTTCAAAGTTGGGAGCATCTGCAAAGTTATCTGTGAGTGTTCTGCTGGCCTGGGCTTTTATGTCTTTGTCCCCTGCAGCAAGGTCTCTCCCTCCTGGAAGCAGTGATGCTTCTGTAGAGTGACAACACCAGCCAAACACAGTCATAGAATTGTGTAGTTGGAAAAGACCTTTAAGGTCATTGAGCCCAACCATTAGAACCATAGAATCAGTCAGGGTTGGAAGGGACCACAAGGATCAGCTAGGTCCAACCCTCCTGCCATGCCCAGGGACACCCTACCCTAGAGCAGGCTGCACACAGCCTCATCCAGCCTGGCTGCAAACACCTCCAGGAATGTGGCCCCGACCACCCCCCTGGGCAACCCGTTCCATGGCCTCACCAATCTCATGCTGAACAACTTCCTCCTCACCTCCAGTCTGAATCTCCCCACCTCCAGCTTTGCTCCATTGCCCCTAGTCCTGTCACTACCTGATAGCCTAAAAAGTCCCTCCCCAGCTTTTCTATAGGGCCCCTTCAGATACTGGAAGGCCACAATAAGGTCACCTGGGAGCCTCCTCTTCTCCAGACTGAACAGTCCCAACTCTTTCAGTCTGTCCTCGTAGGAGAGATGCTCCAGCCCTCTGATCATCCAACTGATCATTCTCCAACTCTACCAAGCCTGGTGCTAAACCGTGTCACTCAGCACCACATCTCTGAGGCTTTTAAACTCTCCCAGGGATGGGGATTCAAGCACCTTGATGGGCAGCCTGTTCCAGTGCTTGAGAACCCTTTCAGTGAAGGAGTTTCTTCCAATGTCCAACCTAAACCTACCCTAAACCCAACTTGAGGCAATCAAATATAGCATACACCAGGTCAGAAAGGACCTTTGAATTAGTCATTCTGTCCAATCTCCCTGCAATAAGCAGAGACATCTTTAACTATATCATGTTGCTCAGAGCCCCATCGAGTTTGATGTTGAATGTCTTTGGAGTTGGGACCTCCACCACTTCTCTGGGCACCCTCACAGCGAAGAACTTCCTCCTGATGTCCAACCCAAATCCGCCTTGCTCTGGTTTAAAACATCAGGGCGGAGTGTTCACAAAAACCCGACAGCTGTCCCTCGAAGAGGACTGCAGAACCCAGATCCCTTCATGCTTCTGACTCTCCTCACTCCCCTTTCAGACCAAGCCAGTGGAGGCAGCATCGACTGGAGCTACGATTTTGGCATCAAATACTCTTTTGCCTTGGAGCTGAGAGACACAGGGCGCTACGGGTTCCTCCTGCCAGCCAACCAGATTATCCCCACTGCCAGTGAGACCTGGCTGGGGCTCAAGACCATCATGGAGCACGTGCGAGACAACACGGACTAAAAGCTGGGATGGGAATCTGCAAGGTCATAAATCCTCTTCTCTCGGTGACATCTGTGATGATGCAACACTTGGCCAAATAAAACCCTGTGTGCATCCTCCTGCAGTGCCTCAAAAGCTTTTAATGGGGAGCTTGTTCGCTGCAGCTCTGCGTGGAGCATGTCTGGAGAAGAGCAACCAAGCTGGTGAAGGTTCTAGAGCACGAGTCTTGTGAGGAGCAGCTATGGGACCTGGGGTTGTTCAGCCTGGGGAAAAGGAGGCTGAGGGGAGACCTTCTGGCTCTCTACAAGTCCCTGAAAGGAGGTTGGAGAGAGATGAACGTTGGTCTCCTCTTGCAAGGAACAAGCAACAGGGCAAGAGGAAATGGCCTCAAATTGTACCAGGGAAGATAGAGGCTGGACATAAAGAACAATTTCTTCATGAAAAGGGTTGTGAAGCCCTGGCCCAGGCTGATGAAGGCAGTAGTGGAGTCTCCATCCCTGGCAGGTTTCAAAGCCATGGAGATGTGGTGGTGAGGAACATGGTTTAGTGGTGACCTGTCAGTGTTGGGTGAACAGTTGGAGACAATTATCTTAAAGGTCTCTACCAAACAAAATGATTCTTTGAATCGTAGATTCATAGAATGGGATTCATAGTATGGGTTGAAAGGGACCTTAAAGATCATCTAGTTTCAACCCCCTGCCATGGGTTGGGACACCTTCCACTAGAGCAGGTTGCTCAAGGCCCCATCCAATCAACCTGGCCTTGAACATTTCTGGGGGTGAGGGGGCATCCACAACTTCCTTGGGCAACAGAGGAATGGAGTGCATCCTCAGCAGGTTTGCAGATGACACCAAGCTGTGTGGCACAGTCAACTTGCTGGAGGGCAGGGATCCATCCAGAGGGACCTGCACAGGCTGCAGAGGTGGGCCCAGGCCAACCTCATGAAATTCAACAAGGCCAAGTGTAAGGTCCTGCACCAGGGTCGCTGCAATCCCAAGCACAAATCCAGGCTGGGTGGTGAGTGGCTGGAGAGCAGCTCTGAGGAAAAGGACCTGGGGGTCTGAGTGGATGAGAAGCTCAACATGAGCCTGCAGTGTGCACACGCAGCTCAGACAGCAACTGTGCGCTGGGCTGCATTAAGAGAGGCATTACCAGCAGGGCAAGGGAGGGGATNGAGAAGGCTTCCAGGAGACCTTATAGCAACCTACCAGTATCTGAGGGGGGCCTACAGGAGAGCTGGGGAGGGACTATTCACAAGGTCTTGTAATGACAGGACAAGGGGGAATGGGTTTAAACTGGCAGAGGGGAGATTTGAAGAGGATGTTAGGAAGAAATTCTTCAGAGTGAGGGTGGCGAGGCACTGGCGCAGGTTGCCCAGGGAGGTTGTGTCTGCTCCCTCCTTGGAGGTGTTCAAGGCCAGGCTGGATGAGGTCTTGAGCGACCTGATCTAGTGGGAGGTGTCCCTGCCTATGGCACAGGGGGATTGGAACTGGATGATCTTTGAGGTCTCTTCCAACCTAAACCATTCTGTGATTCTATGGTAGGCCTCACAGAAGATTTTAGGACACAACTGCAGCCCATTTCAATGAGACACAGCAGGAATAGTGACAAGAGGAGGACGGAAGATGTGACCACTTCTATGGCTATTGAGATGTCTGTGACGTCTCACAACAGAGAATATTTCCCACCCAGTTAAACAAGAAGTTAGCTGAAGGACTTGCATCAGCCTGGAGGACAAGGAAACATTAAATTCAAGAGCAGAGAGTTGGGATGGGAGAGGAGAAAGATGTTCATCCCCTAGCCCATATCTCCTGCAAACTGTCCTGCCTGGTGCTAATTCAAGAGTAGAAAGTTGGGTTGGGAGAGGAGAAAGATGTTCATCCCCTAGCCCATATCTCCTGCAAACTGTCCTGCCTGGTGCTAATTCAAGAGTAGAAAGTTGGGTTGGGAGAGGAGAAAGATGCTCATCCCCTAGCCTTTATCTCCTGCAAACTGTCCTACCTGGTGCTAATTCAAGAGTAGAAAGTTGGGTTGGGAGAGGAGAAAGATGCTCATCCCCTAGCCTGTATCTCCTGCAGACTGTCCTGCCTGGTGCTCTCAGGAGCTCCATCTCCACTAGTAGACACGTTTGCTTGGAGCAGTCTGTGACAGTGCCTTGTACTCCTGCAGACCTCCCTGATCACACAGCAGCCTACTCCTCACCACCAGCCCTGTCACCAGTGCGGAAACTGGTTCCCAGTGGGATGAGGGTGCTACTAAAACCTGAAGACTGAAAATTGCATGCCCAGCAGTGTGGGCAGCAGGTGGAGGGAGAGGAATTTGTCTCACTGCTCTGTTCTCCTGAGATCCCACCTGCAATGCTGGGACCAGCTCTGGAGTCCTCAGCAGTGCACAGACATGGGCCTGTTGGAGCAGGGTCAGAGGACACCACAGTAATGATGGGAAGGCTGGAAGTCTTCTGCTGTGAGACCAGGCTGAGAGAGCTGGGGTTGTTCAGCTTGGAGAAGAGAAGGTTCCAGGGAGACCTTCTGGTGGCCTTTCAGGACTTAAAGGGGCCAAGAAGAAATCTGGGGACAGACTTTTGAGCAGGGTCTGTTGTGACAGGACAAGGGCTGATGGTTTGAAACTAAAAGGGTGATTTAGACTGGAGAGAACAAAGATGTTCTTCACTGTGAAAGTGAGGCCCTATCCCAGACTGCCCAAAGAGGTGGTAGATGTCCCATTCCTGGAACCATTGCAGTTCAGGTTTGTTGATGTTCTGAGCAACCTGCTGTAGTTGCAGATGTCCCTGCTAACTGCAGGGGACTGGACTAGATGACCTTGGAAAGTCCCCTCAGCCCAGGCCGGCCTGTGGTTCCATGATTCTGCGGAGCCACCAAAGGCTTGGCAATCAGCAGTGCCTGCTGCTGTTGGAGGGATTATTGAGTCTAACAGGTTTATCTCCATGACCTGTGACCCTCCAGCACCTGCTGAGTTACTCAATGGTCTGTGAGCAAACACACCTGATGCAGCAGCTAAAATATCCATTCAGGCTGAAAGGACAGAGGGCTTTTTTTTGAAGGGAAGCTGAAGGTGCAGCTGAGGCATCAAGAAGCACCATGTGGGTTTGTTTTGTTAGGGACAGAGTCTTCTCAGTCATGCCCAGTGACAGGACAAAGGCAGAAACTGGAACCCAGGAGATTCCATTTGAACGTGAGGAGAAACTTGTTGCCTTTGATGGTGATGAAGCCCTGAAGCAGGCTGCCCAGAGAGGCTGTGGAGTCTCCTGTCTCTGGAGAGACTCCAAACCCACTTGGTCATTGTGATCCTGGGCAACCTGCTGTGGGTGACCTTGCTTTAGCAGAGGCTTGGATGAGATCATAGAGTCACAGAATCATAGAATCAGTCAGGGCTGGAAGGGACCACCAGGATCATCTAGCTCCAACCCCCCTGCCATGCTCAGGGACACCCTACCCTAGAGCAGGCTGCCCACAGCCTCATCCAGCCTGGCCTTAAACACCTCCAGGGATGTGGCCCCAACTACCTCCAGACCATCATCAGAGCTCCCTTCCAACCCCCACCATGCTGGGATGTTGTGGTTCTGGGTTTGGGTTAAGTGTGACCATTTTGGAAAGCGTCCCTCTCATCTCTACTTTCAGCCTCATCTGGTGGCTCCTGCTTTCCCAAAGTGACTCACCCTTCCAGTGTCCCATCCTCCAGTTGGTGACAGAATCACCCCTGGTAAGACCCTACTGCTAAAGAGCAGGGCACACATTTGCCTCTTGGATCTGGCCAACATGTTGCCACCAACGCATAGAACTGGTAGCAGGTTTGTGAGCAGGAGGTGCAGAGCATGAGGAACCTTGGCTGGGATTGTAGATATGTGTCAAGGCCTGCAGACCACAGCCTTGCCCTGGCTTTGAAACTCCATCCCACTACCCAACTCTTGAGGCTACCTGGGCCTTCTTCCTTTAAGTGAGGTCCAGTTTTGGACCCCTGCCACTAAAAAGACCTGAATCAAGACCAATGGAAGACACCAAAAGGGACAGGATGATAACATCCCATGATGGGATGCTGAGGAACATGGGCTGGTTTGGCCTGCAGATGGGACAGCTTTTGAGGGGGAACCTAACAGAGGCCCTCTTGTCCCTACAGGGATGATGAGAAAACAGAGCAAAGCTCTTTACCAGAAAGCATGGTAGGAGACACAGTGACATCAGTTGATAGAAGAAGCCAAGCTGGGCATATGTTTTTCCACCAGGAGGACAGTCCAGCAGTGAGATACATCACCCAGAGTGTGATAGGCAGCTTCTATCCTTGGAAGACCCCAAGACCCAGTGTGGAGGAACCTGATCTACCCCAGACCTGACCGTGCTTCATCCAGGAGGTTGGATACAGGCCTCTTGCAGTTTCCTCCACCTCAACTAACTCATGAAAGACCTCTACCTCAGTGAGGACCTCTACCCTGCCACCACTGCCCAGGATTAGCTCATCAACACCACTGACTCTGCAGCATGAAGCCATAAGCAGCCCTCAACCATGGCACCTTCCTCGTGGCTCACCCTGCTGGTGGTGCAACCGAATTTATGTGGTTTAATGGGAGGGGGAGAAAAAAACCCCAGAGAGTAGATGTCTGCTAAAATACCAACGGAGATGACACCTGCCAGCCTGGGAACCCAGCCCAGGAACCTGGAGCATCCATGACAAGCAGGAGCACAAAGCCATCAGCGATAAGAGGACAACAAAGAGGCTGCTATAACCTGTGAACAAAGACACTGCTGTAACCTGTGGAACAAAGAAACCACTGTGGGGAGGTGACCTCCTGAAACAGCAGAGATCAGCACTGGCTGCTCCAGGAGCTGCTGTCCTGCTAGACACACAAAATTAACTTGTTTTGGACACAAAACTGAGCCACTCTTTCTCTTTCCATGAGCACCACTCCCAGATGAACACCCTGGGGGCCACCTGGCTCTGTGACATGCAACATCTTGCACGTTCAGTTGACAGAAGAGGAAGCCAGGCTGAGCATGTATTTTTCCACCAGGAGGACAGCCCAGCAGTGAGACACATCACCCAGAGCATGGTGGGCATCAAGAGGCTTGGACGGCACCGGTAATCAATTTGAATGGTTGATAGATGTTGAGGTTTGGATGTAGCTATAGATACGAATAGAAGCAATCAAACCTACCTACGTAACTCTGTAGTAGCTCCTGACATACTCTTCCTTTACTCACCGTAATTGACTTCCTCATAGTCACCTGTAATGAAGCTCCGTCTCCTGGCCTGCTCTGAGGCCCTATGACATCACGACCACTGCCCCACGCCCATGGGTTGGGTGGTGACTGTGACCATGACACCTACTGGAGCACGGACGCGCGTCCTCCCCGGCAGGACCCAAGGACGTTATCAGATCCTCCTTCCTCCGGCTGCTCTTTTCTTGACCACGCCAAATAAAGCAAATATTTGGGCTCCTGGCAGCTGGTCCTGACTAATCCATTTCCTGCTGCCAGCTCTGCTGGAGATAGTAGATGTGGCCTTGGTGAGAAGTTCCACTGATGCTCCCCGAGGGGGACTTAGATACATCCTTGAGGGCTGAGACTTGTCTGCATCCACTCCCCATGAAGTTCTTCCTGGTCTTCAGCATCCTTGTGGCGGCTACCTGCAGTGAGAAGCTTTTCGTGGGGTGAGTTCTGCCATGGGACAACCTGGGTGGGGGGATGGGGCCAGGATGAGAGATGCCCTGCCCTGTCTGCTCTCCTTTGGGGTAAAAAAGAAAGGTAAATAAAGGTGACAGGTTGCCCAGGGAGGTTGTGGCTGCTCCCTCCCTGGAGGGGTTCAAGGCCAGGCTGGATGAGGTCTTGAGCGACCTGATCTAGTGGGAGGTGTCCCTGCCTATGGCACAGGGGGGTTGGAACTGGATGATCTTTAAGGTCTCTTCCAACGTAAACCATTCTATGATTCTATGATCCTGAAGGAGGGAAATCCAGCAGCTAATTTAACTGTGTGGACGTGGGGAAAGCTGTGGTTTCATTTGTAACTTTGGAGGGAGGCTTCAGGCACACAAAGAATGCTCAGATTAGAGGGCATCACCTTGAGCTTTGCTGGGGGAAGGGATGACTCCAGATGGGGAAATGTTGCTGTTGGAGAAGGACAGTGATTCTTTCTCTTCTGGTGGCTGCAGCCACCCCTGGGGGATCCCAGCCAAGGAGAAGTTGAGGCTATGTTGGGAAATATCCGATGTGTAGATAGATATGGACAGAAGGCAGTGATACATGAACTATCTCCTGACATTTTGGGAGCTCTTATGATCAAAGGAAGGATGGAGATCACCTTGGGTTCTCCAGCACTTGCTCTTTGTCCCACCATGTCTATTCTGAACCTAAATTTTTCACTCTTCACACTGAATTTCCAGCAACTGATGCACTTTACAACCTGTCAAGCTGGTGCAGACCTCTCACAGATTCCACCCAGCCCATGATGGGAGTGTGTCAGTGCTGGAGGTTAAGCTCTTTCCCCCCCTTCCTATGGTCCATGATGGCTCTGCCTCCCTGCAGGGACCAGGTCCTTCGCATCATGGCCAGCGATGAAGAGCAGATCACCCTGCTCAGGGTGCTGAGTGAGCAGGAAGAGCTGCAGGTGAGCTGAGATGGGAGCCTGAGCATCTCCTGGTGTTAAGAGGATCCTGGGAGCATCCAGGGTTTTCTCCTGCTTTTCTCCTCCCATCCGATTTTCCAGCCCATTTTGGAGATGTGTAAAATAAAAACGTCTTGGGGGTGCTGGGGGGGTGAAAAGCTGGAGATGAGTCAGCACAGAGCACTCACAACCCAGACCAAACTTGACCTGGGCTGATCCCCAGCAGCATGGGCAGCAGGTGGAGGGAGGGGATTCTGCCCCTCTGCTGTGCTCTGCTGATACCCCACCTGCAGTACTGGGGCCAGCTCTGGAGTCCTCAGCACAGAAGAGATATGGACCTGTTGGAGGAGGGCTAGGGCAGACCACAATGATGGGAGGGCTGGAAGCCCTCTGCTGTGAAGCCAGGCTTAGAGAGATGGGGTTGCTCAGGCTGGAGAAGAGAAGGATCCAGGGAGAGCTTCTGGTGACCTTTCAGTGCTTAAAGGGGCTGGGAAGAAAATTTGGGGTGATGGTTTGAAACTGAATGAGGGAAATTGAGATTAGCTGTATGGAAAAATGTTCTTTATGATGACGATGGTGAGACCCTGTCCCATCTTGCCCAGAGAGGTGGTAGAAGCCCCATCCCTGGAACCACTGAAGGTCACATTGCCTGGTGCTCTGAGCAGCCTGCTTGAGTTGCAGATGTCCCTGCTGACTGCGAGCAGACTGGAACTAGATGACCTTGAAAGATCCTTTCCAACACAAACCATTCTGTGATTCTACAATAACATTTAGCTTGGAGCACCTGGAGCTCAGCCTTCCCATTTCAGATGAAGCAGGACCAATCTGATCACTGCAAGGGTGTCACGCCTGGGCCAAGTGCTCGGGTCTAGAACATTGCATTTTGAGGGGGTCTCAAATTATCATAGAATCAGAGAATGGCTTGAGTTGGAAGGGACCTTAAAGATCATCTAGTTCCAACACCCCTGCCATGGGCAGGGACATCTCCCACTAGTCCAGGTTGCTCAAAGCCTCACCCAGCCTTGTCTTAAAACACTTCCAGGAAGTGTCCACAACTTCTCTGGGCAACCTGTTCCAGCATCTCACCACCCTCACGGTAAAGAACTCCTTATGTCCTGTCTAAATCTCCCCTGCTCCAGTTTCAAACCATTGCTCCTTGTCCTGTCACCACAGGCCCTTATCAAAAGTCCCTCCCCAGCTTTCTTGTCGCCACTCAAAGGTCTCCCCAGAATGTTCTCTTCTTCAGGCTGAACAGACCTTAGTCTTTCAACCTGTCCTCATAGGAGAGGGGCTCCAGCCCTCCGATCATCTTTGTGGCCTCCTTTGCACCCTCTCCAACTGATGTGGCTCTGCTCCTGCTACCTTTCCCTTCTTGTTTGGGTGCTGGGGGTGAATCCCAACAAGTAGTTTAAACAGTGGGAGCAGAAGGAGAAGTTTGGGTGGTGGAGAACAGCATCAGCACCACGAAGTCGACGTAAGGAGATAAAGTTTACCAAATTAAACAACAAAACCATCACACAAGAACCCTGATATCTCACCATGTCTGCTCAGATCACAAAACCTCATCATTCAAAGGGACATTCGTAGCCAACAAGTGACATGGGCTGAAACATGGTCCTCAGAGAGGTCGCAGTCTCCTTCTCTGGGGAGATTCCAAAGCCACCTGGAAACTGTGATCCTGGGCAACCTGCTGTGGGTGACCTTGGTTTAGCAGGGGATTTGGACTGGATGATTTCCAGAGGTCTCTTCCAACCCTCCCCCTGCCATGTTGGGGTTCTGTAGAAGATCCACTGAGTAGGATGAAGTGACCTTGACCCACTTTGGTAGCCATGTGTTCCCAAAAAAGTTCTGCAAAGACTTCTTGAAGTCACTCAATGGAAACTCTTATGAGAGCCCTTTTGGTGCTGGAGAGCCCAGCAGATAAGCACCAGCAGTGAATGGGGCCAAGCTCTCTCTTCTCTTGCACACCAGCTTGACTTCTGGCGTCATGCCACCAGCCCTGGCCACCCAGCTGACCTGCGAGTGCCCTTCCCATGTCTCCAAGAAGTCAGAATCTTCCTGGAGTCCAATAACATCTCCTACAGTGTCATGATCGAGGACGTGCAGGTAAGAGCTGCAGTGGGAAGCAGGATGAGTTCCTGCACTTCAGACCCAAGAGAAGGTCCAAAAAGGTGGAACCCCTGAGAGGATGGAAGGAAAAACCCAAACACCTTCTCCTTCCAGTTCGTTTGGTGGGTTTCTTTTTTTTCCCTCTCTTCAACAGGAATTGTTGGATGAAGAAAAGAAAACCATGATAAAGTCCAGAAGGGTAGAGAGGAGCACCAGCACGTTTGATTTTGCCTCCTACCACACTCTAGATGAGGTACTTTGCTCTTCAGAACATCATTGGTTATGTCTGGCTGAGGTTACAATCAGCCTATGCCATGGTTACATCCACATGGTGATATTCATGGTACAACAAAACCCGCTGCCTGGGACATGTCTCTCCTCCTTGGCTGGAGGACTTAGCTGAGCCAGGAAACCAGCTCCTCCCTTAATGAAAGTCATCCTCATTTTGGATGACTCCACTCCTGTGCATGGAGCTCAGTGGGTGGCTGATGGATGCTGTGGTGACACTGGGGGATCTCAGAGCTTTTCCCCCTCACCATTCACTTCAGGTTTGCAAAAGCCTTTGTGACATGCACCTCCTTGCTTGCACAGAGGTCCAAGCACCTGATCTTCTCCAGGGAAGCAGCAAGTCTTCTCTGGGGATGCTCTCAGCATAAGACAGACATGAAGCTGCTCAAACAGGTCCATAGGAGGCCCAAGAGATGGTTGCAGGGCTGGAACACCTCTGCTGTGGGGACAAGCTGAGAGAGTTGGGGCTGGATGGGACTTCAAGCAACCCAGTCTTAGTAGAAGGTGTCCCTGCTCCCATGGGTTGGACTAGATGATCTTTAAGGCCTCTTCCAACGTAGGGGATGGTATCCCTGCCCCCATGGGTTGGACTAGATGATCTTTAAGGTTCCTTCCAACCCAAACCATTCTGTGATGATGATGATAGAATGACAGAATAGTTACAGTTGGCAGAGATCATGGAGTCCAACCTTCAATCTAAAGCCACCATGGCCATCAAACTGTCCCCCGAAGTGCCACAGTGATGATGTTGTTACCTCTGGTGCTGGATAACCTAAAAACCAAAAGGAAAGCCAGAGTGAGCCTCATGCCTCAACAGCAACTCCTTTCAGATCTATGACTGGATGGACATGTTGGTGGACAATCATCCCAGCCTCGTTAGCAAGATCCAGATTGGGCAGAGCTTTGAGAACAGATCCTTGTATGTGCTGAAGGTGGGTATGAGGGACACCTTCACCTTGCCCAGCCCGGGGTGGGCATGGGGCTGAAGTCCTCTCCTCTCCATGCAGTTCAGCACTGGTGGATCCACCCGTCCGGCCATCTGGTTGGACACCGGCATCCACGCACGGGAATGGATCACCCCAGCTACTGGCATCTGGATGGCCAACAAGGTAACCATGTGCCATGGGACAGGGGACCTTGGCTGTCACTCTCAGCACTTTCTAACACTTCCTCATCAAGCTGCTTGGCCATGCTGCCCTCATCCCTGAGGAGCACCAAGGCAGCTCTGACTCGTCTTCCCATGCAGATTGCTGAGGAGTATGGTCAGGACAACCCTGTCACCACCATCCTGGACAGCATGGACATCTTCTTGGAGATTATGGCCAACCCTGATGGCTTTGCCTTCACCCATAACTCTGTGAGTGCAGGGACACTGCAAGGTAGAGGTTGGCCCAGGGCTTGTTGCCAGCAGCCATGACTGCCTGAGGGGCAGTGGGACAGTGGTGGAGGTGGTTTCCATCCATCCATGAAGATGCTTGAGCAGGAGGGCATCCTCTGTCTCTCCAGGAGGTGGGATTCACATCCCCCTGATGATCTCGCTCCCATCTACTCTTAGGACCGCTTGTGGCGCAAGACAAGGTCCATCAACGCCGGCTCCCACTGCCTTGGTGTGGACCCGAACCGAAACTGGGACGCAGGCTTTGGAGGTGAGAGCTGGGCCACCAGGTGCCCATGAGCTGGGTATCGCTTCTGCCTCAAAGCATTGAGACCTTCTGCCAGCAAGAAGAAACTGGAGGGGCTAAGAACCCCTCCTTGGGGCAACCTCTTTGCATGGTGCCTCTTCCACCATGCCCCAGGATCTGGCTCCAGCAGCAACCCCTGCTCTGAGACCTACCGTGGCCCTTACGCCCACTCTGAGAGGGAAGTGAAAGCCATCGTGGACTTCATCAGTGGCCATGGCAACGTGAAATCGGTCATCTCCATCCACAGCTACTCCCAGATGCTGCTCTTCCCCTATGGCTACAAGACAGCACCCGCACCTGACCACCAGGAACTGGTGAGATGACACCAAAATGTAGACCTGGGGCTGTGAACACCACAGTTGCTGGAAAAGTCAGGTCAGATCACTCCAAAGCCCTTCCTGCTCCTCTAGTTAGCTGCAACCTGCACATTGAAGCCCATCCACTGGTTCTTGGAGCTTGCAAGTTCTACTTATCACCCACCAAGAACTAAAAGCGTTTTTGAGGAACAGCAAGAGCAGAGGGGTTGGGTTCTACAAATGCTGGGCTCTAGACCTTGCTGCTCTGCACTTTCTGCTGGCTCAAGGTCTTCATCCACCAGCTCTCACCACTTCTGGCTTCTCCCTGGCAGAATGAACTGGCTAAAAAGGCAGTGAGAGACTTGGCCACCTTGTATGGGACGAAATACAGCTATGGCAGCGTGGTGGACACCATCTGTAAGTGTTCCCTCCTCATTCCTCCACACTGTGTCCACCTAGAACACTCAGCTTTGGGGTCACATCTCCCTTCCTCTCCTTGCAGACATGGCTGATGGGACCACCATTGACTGGGCCTATGACAACGGAGTGAAATATGCCTTCAGCTTTGAGCTGAGGGACACAGGACGCTATGGCTTCCTCCTGCCCAGCACCCAGATCATCCCCACCGCTGCTGAGACCTGGCTAGCGCTGCTGGACATCATGGTCCATGTCCTGGAGCATCCATACTGAACCCAGCTCCTCCTATGTTGTCCCCTCAATAAATAATCCTGGAGATCTTATGGTTTAAGGCTGCAGACTCAATTTTTCCTTGCTACACTTCAAAACAACTGTCAAAATGTTTATTTCTCCACCTCATGCCTTTGGTCTTTCCACTCCCCACCCTTTGGAGTCAACAGTCCTGAAGGACCTGATAGGAGATGGCCTCAGGTTGCACCAGGGAAGGTTTAGTCTGGCTATCAGGAAAAAGTGGAAGAGTGGTCAGGCACTGGAACAGGCTGCCCATGGAGGTGGTGGAGTCCCCATTTCTGGGGTGGTGGTGTCCAAGAAATGTGAAGATGTGGCACTAGGGGACATGGTTCAGTGGGCATGGCGGTGATGGTTGGATCTTAGAGACCTTATCCAACCTTAATGATCCTATGATTCTACAAGATAGGTGTTTTTGGGGCAATTGACCTCAAATTTGTGGCAGTGCTGCTCCATTGGGCAGTGTTGTTCTATTGTTCCTTCCCTGGAGGTTGCCACGCGAACATCAAGCACCCTGAGCTCTCTTCATGGGCACCCTCTGGGTCATCACTAGGAGCAAAGTGCTTTCAGATTTTTGTCAGGTTATTTTGGCCACCTGAGGTGACCATCACCTGCTCTCAATTCTGTTCCATGACACATTTTAAAGCAATTTTCTCACCAGCACCGACCAAGCTCACCAAGTTCCAGGTGCAAACATCTGCACCTTGCACTGTCTCAACCCAAACTGATCCTTTGCCTCCCTGCAGCCCACAACTTGCCCCATGAGCAGGTGACTCACCAACAGCCCTGTCCAGCTCTTGGGAGAAGTTTGCCTGTGACGCAGAGTGCCGTGGAGGGGGGGCACAGCAGTGCCAGCTGGAGCCTTCCTGCAGCTCTGGGAAAGAGGACAGCTGGTGGTGGAGTGGGTTGGAGGCCACCATCCTGATGGGATTTAAGAGGCCCCTGGTGTGCTGTGGGGACACAGGACAGACTCTTTCAGCTGATGACGAT
>VWZI01012374.1:0-20161 GCA_013396835.1 Psilopogon haemacephalus | reverse complement strand
TTCTAAAAGGTGGGGGGGCAGGTCACTGCAAACCCACTACAGTGATAAACTGCTGCTGTTCGCGGGAACACTGTGAAGCACCACAGCTTTCCCCTGTGATCATGGCTTTGTTAAAGCTGTGCCTACAGTCATTTTGGACTTTGGTGGGCACTGGACTCCATGTGATGCTGCTGGACTCCGGACGCTGCCGTGAAAGAGCCTGTCTCCCGTTTGTAAGTAGGGCAAAGCTGTTTTATGCCGACACCTTTCCAATTTTCTGATTTTTCCTAAATTACCTGAAAAGGCATCCTTGTGAAAATTTTTCCTGAACGAATTAGGATCCAAACTTAAGCTAATTTATACATAGATTGTGGGTGGGGCTTTTGGAAATTATAAAAGCTACATAATTTATAATTCCTGCCTCTTCAATCTCCCACAATCAATTGACAGAGCCCTGTCCAGTCTCACCTTCAGTATCTCCAGGCATAGGGCCTCACCTCACTGGGCAACCTGTTGCAGTGTTCCTCCACCCTCATAGTAATGAACCTGTTTCTAACATCCAATCTGAATCTGCTCTTCTCTAGTTTGAAACCATTGCCCTGGTCCTGTCCCTGCAGGCCTTTGCAAACAGTCTCTCTCCAGCCTTCTTGTAGCCCCATTTAGGTCCTGGCTGGCTGCAATTATGTCTCCCGGGAGCCTCCTCCAGGCTTAACACCCCCAGCTCCATCAGCCTGTCCTCTACCAGAGTTGCTCCAATGCCTGTCCTCTGGACCTGCTCCATTAGGTTCATGTTATTCCTATATTGAGGGTTCCAGAGCTGGACACAGCACTTCAGGTGAGGTCTCACCAGAGCAGAGGATCTGCTGGCTTTCGATGCAGCCCAGTCTGTCATAAGCTTTCCATGCTGCAATCTCACACTGTCTGCTATGTCCAGCTTCTGGTCCATCAGCACCCCCAAGTCCTTTTCCTCAGGGCTGCTTTCTATCACCTTCTACCCCAGCCTCTACTGATAGTGAAGATTGTTCCAGTCCAGGTGCAAAGCCCTGCTCTTGCTGAACTTCATGAGGTTCACCTGGACCCAGCTCTCCAACTTGCCCAGGTCCCTCTGGATGCCATCCTGTCAGTCTGATGTATCAACAGCACCACTCAGCTTGGTGTCATTTGCACACTGCTGATGATGCCTCGATTCCACAAATACATGGATCCCTGAGGGACACCACTTGTCACTGCTCTCCATCTGTACTTCAAGATGTTGAGCAACTACCATGATAGGACATTCAGGCACAGACTCCACTATAAGTTCCAAGCAAAGGTGTTTATTTGGCTGTAAACACTGCCTTTTATAAGCATCTAAACTGGTCGCATGACCCTGGCATCTGATTGGTTACATTACTGCCAATCTGCTCTCAAGCTAAACATAAAATTGACCAATGTTAACAACAAACTATTCAGAAACAGATCCTCCTCCTACATCTCTCCCTCTTTGTTTTTCTAACAATAACACACCATTGATTCAGCTCTCCCACATTCTTTGCATACAAAAAAGCAAACAAGGCAAGATTAACAATGTAAAAACTGATCAATAAGATCAACAATTTGGTTTTGATAAGAGAATTTATCCATTCTGGCAAGTCCCATCTATTAAAGAAAACTTTCAATTCAAAGAAGGTCTGATCTTGTCATTCATTAGCTTCAGGGATCTTGTTTTGCTTTGTCCAAAGTTCTGTCAAGACCTGCTTGAACACTTCAAGTGAGGATTCACTCGGGCCCTGAATCTGTCGAAATACAAACATACCCTTTTCCCCATGTTAATAAGTCATAAAGACCTTCCCATTTACCATCATGCAGAGACTTTATGTAGACCTTAGCTTTCTGAGTGTTTATTGCAAGGTCTTTGGACTGCAATGAAGCAAAATGAGAGAAAAGTATTGGGATACTAAGCCTATTCTGAGGAACTCCTCCCACCTTTTCCTCTTTTTGTTTTTCTGACTTCAAAGAGGCCTGAATCATGGCAATTTGGCTCTACAATTTGTGGTGAGCTGTGAACCAAAACCCTTTGCTATTTCCATTCTCAATTTTCCTGCCAAACTATATCAGCCTTTCCAGATTTACCTGAGCTATCACTAAACATTGTAGGACCTTCTACTGGTGTTAACTGACACAATGGTTTGGACACCAATACCGTGTCTTTACAAAAACTCATTAATTTATGTGATGGAAAATGTATGTCATGTTGCCAGGTAAAGCCTTCCAAGGCAGACCGTAAAGATAGACAGTTAGCTTGACACCAATCCAAATAGTCAGAAGTTATAGGAATATAGACTATTGCTACATCTTGTTCAGAGATTTGCGAAATTATCTTCTGCTCCTTCATAATAACATCTGCTATCATTTGAGTCTGGGTATAGACAGACATTTTTGGATGATATGCTAGGAAAATCCATTCTAAGATTACCAAAGGGTCACTGAGAGATGGTGTCCATTTACCCAAAAATCCATAGTCTTGGAAAATTATTTCAAAAATAAATAAAAGAATGGGATGACCTATATTTTGCCTATAAGCTTCCCTTTGTGTCAAAGCCTCTCTAATTTTACAAACAGCTTGCTGTGTTTCTATACTTAGCTGTCTTGGGGATAACAGAGCTGTATCACCCTTTAAGAAATCCACTCTCAAGCATGACCCAATATGTGTGACCAGGGCCTTCTGCAGAGACCATGCCTCTTATAGGTTTTCCCCCACCAGGAGCAGGAGTAACCCACATGCTTTTCCCCAAGAGATTCCTTTCACAGACCACAGGAACCCTATCCCCCTCAACTATAGCCAATAGGGCAGACTGGGCAGGACCAGCCCGGTTGACTGATCCCCTGGCGTTCACCAGCCAGGTGGCTTCCGCTAGGTGTTTCTCCCAGTTCATGAAGGTACCACCTCCCATAGCTTCCAGGGTGGTTTTAAGAAAGCCATTTGTGGCGTTCAACCTTCCCTGCAGCCTGTGCATGGTATGGGATATGAAACATCCACTCAATTCCATGCTCCTTCGCCCAGTTGCCTACCAGGTTGTTCTTGAAATGGGTTCCATTGTCTGACTCAATTCTCTCTGGGGTACCATGTCTCCACAGAATATGCCTCTCCAGGCCCAAGATGGTGTCACAGGCCGTGGCATGAGGTACTGGGTAGGTTTCCAGCCACCCAGCATTTGTCTCTACCATGGTCAACACATACTGCTTGCCAGTACGAGAGCGAGGCAGAGTGATGTGATCTATCTGCCAGGCCTCCCCATATCTGTACTTGGACCACCTCCTTCCATACCACAAAGGTTTCATGCTCTTGGCCTGCTTTATGGCAGCGCAGATGTCACACNGCTTTATTCCACGCGGCAAGGCTGACCCCTCTCTCTCTTTCCCAGTTTCTCTCCCTCTTTCTAATCCCTCTTTTATTTTCCTTAAATCAGTTTCCCTCCTTCCGCAGTCTTCCCCCTCGGTTCGGGAAGGAGCGTGTTTCCCCCGCTTTTGCCTTGCGCTCCCGCGGATACCCATAGGTGCGGTCGGGATCTGTTTTGCATGTAACCTCTCTGTTTTTCCCCAGTCCTGGTTGTTAAACGTTTATACCTGACGTTTAAGCGATATTCATGTCTTTTCTGCCAACCGAAACCCAAAAGAACCGGCGAGGAGGGCACTAGGACCCCCTCGTCCCACGGGATATCGCATCTAATTAGTGCTACCCCGTGACACCTGTGCTATGGCATCCATGGGTATGTCCACCGACCTGTCCCTAGCCCATTGGTACGTACCATCTCTCCCTCAGTGACCGGAAGAGTCATGGGCCCACCATGCTAGGAACAGTTCACCTTTGTGCTTCCAGTCCAAGTCAATCTGGGATGTCTTGACAGCTAGGTCAGCTTGGTGGTTGTGGTGTTCATCTTCAGTGGCTCTGCTTCTTGGGACATGAGCGCTGATGTATCTGATCTTCACAGGCAGATTGTCCAGGCGGGCAAAAATATCTTGCCAGAAATCAGCAGCCCAAATAGGTTTGCCTTTTCTCTGCCAGTCATTTTGCTTCCATTCCTTCAGCTACCCCCATAGGGCATTTGCCACCATCCACAAGTCAGTGTAGATGTAAAGCACTGGCCACTGTTCTCACTCTGCCAGGTCTAGGGCTAGCTGGATCGCTTTTACCTCAGCATATTGGCTGGTATTGCGATTATTAATTTTAACTACTATTAATAATTGCAGGGGTTCCGGGAATAGTTCCCCTAGGTTCTTTAGATGTTCAATTGGCAAGAATAAATAAACGAAGTTGCTTAAAACACAGAATTAAACAGTCAGAACTTAGGAAACAGAGAGCCTAATACAAAAGCAATCCCAACCGCGACTGGAAATACCCACGAAACACGCACATGATACAGTGTTTTTCCCAAGATGAAGAGAAAAGAGAAAGCTTGTCCCGAATAAAGAGGAAAAGAGAGGGGTTTGCCTTGCCACGGTTGCAATACGCTGTGATGCCGCTGCTGCTGCTGCTCGCTGCAAAGCACGTGGCCTGTGCTGGACAGGGTGCTGAGGTGTGTGTTCCTCATGGTGGTGGAGAAAGAACCGAAACTAATGGCCGTTGCACCCCCTTAAATACCTCATTAGGAAAGTGTGGAACTGACCAATAGGCACTTAGCATACATTTTCTGGCCAATTGGTTAAAAAGTCCTGCACCCAGGGGTGGGTTCTAACACCTTAAGAGACAGCACAGATCACCTGACTCGTGCGCATGACTTGTGGCTGCAGCCCAAGACTTCCTGGTTCCAGAACCACGTGGTGTGCCCCCCTGCAACCCACCTCTGGACCTTACAATGGAAGGGGGAGGGGAACCTCAGGAAGTGAACCAACTCTGGGCAATAATCATGCCCATACCAGGACAGCTGGATTTGCCCTCCCCATCTCTTGCCTCTGCAACTCTACGTGTAGGGTTCCAGACAGCAGCCTTCCACCTTCGCTTACTGCCCACAAGACGGCAGGACCCATCTGTGAACAGGGTGTACTTCTTCTGTTCCTCAGGAAAGTCATTGTATGGGGGGGCTTCTTCAGCCCAGGCCACTGACTTCTCTTCTGGGGGCATTCCAAAGTCAGTGCCCTCTGGCCAGTTGGTGATGACCTCAACTATGCCAGCGTGATCAAAACTTCCAATCCTAGCCCTCTGGGTTATCAGAGCAGTCCATTTGCTCCAGGTGGCATCTGTGGCATAGTGTGGAGTGGAGTTCTTCCCTTTAAACATCCAGATTAAAACAGGGAGCCTGGGAACTAGAAGAAGTGGCAGCTCAGTCCCAATTATCTCAGAAGCAGCTCAAACTCCCTCATAGGCAGCAAGGATTTCTTTCTCTGTGGGGGTGTAGTTGGCTTCGGAGCCTTTGTATGCTTTGCTCCAAAACCTAAATGGGCGGCCTCGTGTCTCTCCTGGAGCTCTCTGCCACAAGCTCCAGCTGGGTCCATTCTCACCGGCAGCTGTGTAGAGGATGTTCTTGATCTCTGGGCTGGTGCGAACTGGTCCCAAGGCCATAGCATGGACCACTTCTCACTTTATCTGGTCAAACATTGCCTGCTGTTCAGGTCCCCACTCGAAGTCCTTTCTTTTTTGGGTTACATTGTATAGAGGTTTCACAATCTGGCTGTACCTGGGAATGTGCATCTTCCAGAAGCCCACAAACCCCAAGAACGACTGTGTTTCCTTCTTGTTGGTGGGCTCCACCATAGTGGCTACTTTATTGATCACCTCCATGGGAACATGGAGGTGGCCATCCTGCTCTCGAACTCCCAGGAACTGGATTTCTCTGGCAGGTCCCTTCACTTTACTTCACTTTACTTCTCTTGATGGCAAAGCCGGCCTCTAACAGAATGTTGATGATCTTCTCGCCTTTCTTGAAGACCTCCTCTGCTGTGTTGCCCCATACGATGAACTGCAAGTGCTCAGGAGCTCCACCCTTCTCCAGCACAGTGTGAATTATACTGTGACAGATGCTAGAGCTATGCTTCCAGCCCATTGGAAGTCATTTCCACTCATACTGAACTCCCCTCCAGGTGAAAGCAAATTGCTTTCTGCATTCTTCTGTGATGAGAATGGAGAATGCATTAGCAATGTCAGTGGTGGCATACCATTTTGCCTCTTTGGATTCCAGTTCGTACTGTAGCTCCAGCATGTCTGGCACAGCGGTGCTGAGTGGTGGTGTGACTTCATTCAGGCCTCTGAAGTCCACTGTAAGCCTCCACTCAACATTCTCCTTCCACACTGGCCAGATGGGGCTGTTGAAGGGGGAGTGAGTCTTGCCAATGACATCCTGTTTCTACAACTCGTGGATCAGTTGGAGAATGGACAGCAGAGAGTATCTGTTAGTCCGATGCTACTTTCTATGTACCACATGAGAAGCAATTGGTACCTGTACATCCTGCACCTTTTGTTTCCCAACTGCAGAAGGTTCATCCGAAAGGCCAGGCATGATAGACAGCTGTTCCTCATTGGCAGTCTCTACAGCTGCTATCCCAAAAGCCCACTTGTATCCTTTTGGATATTTGAAGTAACCCTCCTGCAGAAAGTCCATACCAAGTATGCAAGGTGCATCAGGACCAGTCACTATGGGGTGTTTCTCCCATGCATTCCTGGTGAGGCTAATCTCAGCCTGCACTACAGTCAGATCCTGTGATCCACCTGTAATCCCTGCTATGGTTATGGGTTCTGACCCCCTATGGCTGGAGGGTATCAAGGTGCATTGTGCACCTGTATCCACCAGAGCCCTATGCTTCTCCACCCCCGAGGTGCCAGGCCATTTTACAAACACGTCCCAGTGCACTCTGTTATCCCTGTTCTCTGCCTGGCTGGAGACAGGGCACCTCTAATGCTGGAGGTGGTTCCCACAGGACGTGCACATGCTAGAACTATTTGTGTCACCACCCTTTGGGCTAGGGGCCTGCTTCTGTGACACTGGGGCCACACAGCTCCTAGAGTTATTCCCATTACCAGTACCCTGCAGCTTCTTGACCCTGGCCCACAGGGCTGAAGTGGGCTGGCCATGCCATCTGTCCATATTCTCACCATGGTGACACAGGGTCTTCCACAGTGAGCCTCTGGACATTCCGTGCTGGGTTTGGGCCGGCCTTCTACGAGGAGGGACAGGGGCATGGTGATGAGTGTTCCTGATAGCTGACACCTGAACCCACTCAGAGGGTGAGGTGCAAGCTTCCTCCCCTCTCCTGAGCTCAGAGACTGTGGATTTGAGCTCATCCACATCTCTAGTGAGGGTTTGTACAGCTGATACCAGGACTTTTCTGGTCACACTGTCTTCAAACTGCCTGAGGTCCCCTACAAACTCCCTTATGGTTGGGAGATTATTGAGGTCCCTCCCCAGTAGCAGCCCTCCCAGTGTGTGTGCATAATCAGGGGGTGCGTCTTGGGCCAGTCTCTTCAAGAGGGCTGGTTTCATCCTAATATCATCGGGATCCACAGGTAGCTGGCTGTTCCCGTAAATTATTTCCTGAACAGCCATCTGCCTCAGGCAGGTGATCCCCTGTTCCATGTTGTTCCACTTAAAAGGATGCGTTATCATGCCCTCCTTGGTGGGGTACCTACACGTTATGGCTGCAAAAAGCCGAGCCCAAAGTGAGTCGGTCCCATCCAGCCTCCCCAGCTCCTTATCCACCCCACCATCCCTCGACAAGGACCCAAGTTGTTTTGCCTCTCTCTGGTCCAGTTCCACAGTCTCTGCTCCCACATCCTAGCTGTGCAGGAGCCAAGCCAGGAGGGACTGTCCATTTGCCTGTATATAGTCTTGTCGAGCGTGCCTGATTCCTTTGTGGGGAATGCTCAAAATTGTAATAAAGTCAGAGTCATTATCATTGCCTGGTTGCGTGGCACTGGTGCTGGCCAATCCCTGATCTGTAGAATTGGAGGCACGAAGTCTCATTCTTCTTGTAGTGATAGGGGCGACTGAGAGGCTCTGTGGGTTCACGCTGTCATTTGCCGTGGTGGGCGAGGTCACACTGGTGCCGCAGGCTGGATGAAATTGGCCACGCCCCCTCCATCTGCATGTGCAATGGTGTCGATGACGCTGCCACTGGCCACACCCCCTCCATCCGCATGCATAATGGTGGCTGCGCTGCCGCTGGGGGCTTGCCGCGCTGGGCTGGTTCTCTCAGTGCCGGCCGGTCTGCCACTGATCATGTGTGAGGCTTGAGCCCCCTCCTCAGCGGCAGTGTTGAAACGGCACATGCAATTACAGCAGCAGTTACCTTGCTTCCCTTTCATTTTCGTTTTTAAAATTTTCAAAATGGCAACTACACATGGCTGCCATGCAGTCCACATGAGGAAAGCAATACACACTGCCTGAGCTAGGCTTAGACACAGTGAAAATATGGCTACCAGGTACCAAAAATCATAGCCTGTGGCTCTAGGCTCAGCCTCATAGCATATATTGTTAGAGTGATTCCAAGACTCAGATATATTTCCACCCCGATAAAGTCCCCCACATAATCCACCAGAAACACATACATCTGGACTGGTAAAGCTTTGACATATTCTAGTACCGTATCTATTATTAGCCATAGTAATGAATTTGTGTGGCCACATCCAAACCCACCACCCAACAGCCTGAATAATCAAAACCTTGAGCATGTCAATTTTTACTTCTAAATTTTGTCAGGAAAAAAAAAATTAAAATACTATCCTCATGTTAACAAGGCACCAATTAATTGTATTGGGTTTAAGCCAGCTACCCCGAGCCCAAAAGCCCAATAAAAAAAATGGCGATCCAATTTGGAAGTAAAAAGGGTATAAAACTTTAACAACAAATAGGAGGGAAAGGGTTCTTTTACAGAAGGTGGGGGAAAAGGGAAACAAACTCCGGGATACAGGTAATGAGGGAAAAGGATACAGAGACTGGGAAGAAGGGGAGAAAGGGGAGCAAAATGCAAATACAACCCGCAGTAGGCAATTGAGTCCCAAGATGAGGTCGATGGTTTTGGTGCTGAAGGAAAGCAGGATGCAGGAATTTTATGGTGAAAAGAATTAGTCCCAGTTCCAAAGAGAATAATGGTGCTCTCCACGTGGTGGCAGGGAGCACATGGTCTGGCAGGAGAGAGCAGCAATATAGCACCTTACCGAGACTGGACAGGAGGAAGAGAGACAGACCAAGCTGGTCTCCCTTCTTTTTATAGCCAAATCCCAGCAGGAAGTGGGAGTGGCTAACCATGACACCTGGGAAAAGGGTCAGACCACCCCCTTGGGAGGAGTCAGGGGGTTTCCGGGTGGGCTTAACCCTTTACCTGACTGTTGGGTCCTTTGAGTTTTCAAACTTCTTACACTCTGCCTTCTCCTTTTTTTAATCAACCTTGAGGTAACTGGAGACTGAGGCACAGCTGTGAGGTGGATCACCATTTGCTGCCTGCTACTGTGCTGCTCCAGGACAGCGATGCTGTGGGCCATGCTCACTGACATCTGGTGACTCTCCAACCAAGCAAGCCAGCAGTTCCAGCTCTCTGATACTGGGCTGCAGCCTCACTGCTGGTTCTAGCCACACCTATGACCAAAAAGCCAAAACCCAACACAACCAAAAAACACCCCCACACACACACAAAAACCAACCAAAAAACCCAAACCAACAAAAAACAACCACCCACCAAAAAAAACCAACAAAACAACCAAAAGACACCCAAACCCCAAAAACAACCTCAAAGCCTTCAACAACACCCCCCCCAAACAAAACAAAACAAATAAACCCCCCCAACACAACAACAAAACAATAAAACAAAATCACAAAACCAAACCCCCAAGAAAGTATTAAGAGAAAGGCTGGAAGCCATGATCTGGGATCTCATTAGCACCAGCCCCAAGGCTCTAAATGTCTTTGCACATGTGCTTTGCATGCTACATGGCTGCCTGCTCTATGCCCTTGATGTTGCAGCTGGCAGGGAAGGGATATAGCTAGGAAAGCACTGGAAGCACAGCTGGTCTGGTGGTATGGCGATGCCACTCAAGGCCATGGTGGGGACTAAAGGAAGGAAGAGACCCTGGAATGGGTTGCCCAGGGAGGTGGTTGGAGCCACATCCCTGGAGGTGTTTAAGGCCAGGCTGAATGAGGCGCTAGCCAGCCTGATCTAGTGTAGGGTATCCCTGCCCATGGCAGGGGAGTTGGAACTAGATGATCCTTGTGGTCTCTTCCATCACTGACTGATTCTACGATTCTATGAATCAGTGCTGGGCGCCGTGGTTGCCACCTTCTCCAGGTGCGGATCGGGCCCCAGCGGTGGCTACTCCTTCCCAGTCACTGGTGTGGGTCTGCCCCTGCATGCTGCCTCTCTTGTCTTGCCACCCTGTGCATCCATAAATTCCCATCCCTGCTCTCCTATGGCAGAGATGCCACTGCTGCTGTGAGGGGGCTTCCAGTTGCTGCTGGCAGACTGAGCTACTGCTGCCACTTGCTTGAGAGACGTGACGAATAGGAAGAGAGATGGTCTGTAGGAAGTCTCGCTTGTGCTGGCGGAGCTGGGGCACTGCTTGTTCGGCCAGTTACTTCCAAACAATGTGAACAGATTGAAGGGCGTTGCCATTCAATTGATAATGCAAAACTTGGGTCGGGTAAGTGGCGGCAATCACCACAGCAGCCACTTTTTGCTCCTCCCTCAACTGTTCAAAAGAGTTTCATTAGAGCAGCCTTGTTCTAAAGACATGATGACGCAACCTCAACTCTTTGAGTTGCTGCATCTATTACCACTTCCTTTGCTTTTCCCAGGTAGCAAGGAGCAGATCTTCCTTCATGGAGCAGGTCCTCCTGAAGGCTCTGCTGCGGCAGACTGGAAACAAAGCAGAGGTGTCTGATGGTAACCAGGATGGCTTCACCAAGGGCAAATCATGCCTGACAAATCTGGTGGCTTTCTATGATGAAGTCACAGCAGCAGTGGACAAGGGAAGGGCAACTGATGTCATCTACCTGGACCTGAGTAAGGCCTTTGACTCTGTCCCACATGAAATTCTGGTCACCAAACTGGAAAGACACAGACTTGATGGGTGGATAACTCGCTGGATAAGGAATTGGCTGGATGGTAGCATGCAGAGAGTAGTGATCAACGGCACAATGTCCACCTGGACACCAGTAACAAGTGGCTTCCCTCAGGGGTCAATGCTGGGACCAGTGCTGTTTAACATCTTTGTCAGTGACATGGACAGAGGAATCGAGTGCATCCTCGGCAAGTTTGCAGATGACACCAAGCTGTGTGGCACAGTCAAGTTGATGGAGGGCAGGAATGCCATCCAAAGGCACCTGGACAGGCTGGAGAGGTAGGGCAAGGCCAACCTCATGAAATTTAACAAGGCCAAGTGTAAGGTCCTGCACCTGGGTTGGCACAATCCCAAGCACAAATACAGGCTGGGTATCGAGTGGCTGGAAAGCAGCCCTGAGGAAAAGGATCTGGGGGCCTGGGTTGATGAAAAGCTCAACATGAGCTGATAGTGTGCACATGCGGCCCAGACAGCCAACCGTGTCCTGGGCTCCATTAAGAGAAGTATTACCAGCAGGGCAAGGGAGGTGATTCTCTCTTTTTACTCTGCTCTCATCAGAACCCACCTGGAGTACTGTGTGTAGTTCTGGAGCCTCCAGCACAGGAAGGACATGGAACTGCTGGAGAGAGTCCAGAAGAGAGCCATGAAGATGATCAGAGGGCTGGAGCACCTCTGCTATGAGGACAGGCTGAAGGAGTTGAGGCTTTTCAGCCTGGAGAAGATAAGGCTTCTAGGAGACCTTATAGTAGCCTTCTAGTATCTGAAGGGGGTATACAGAAAGGCTGGGGAGGGACTATTCGCAAGGTCTTGTAATGACAGGATGAGGGGTAATGGGTTTAAACTGGAAGAAGGGAGATTTAAACTAGATGTTAGGAGGCAGTACTTCACAGTGAGGGTGGTGACACACTGGAAGAGGTTGCCCAGGGAGGTTGTGGCTGCTCCCTCCCTGGAGGTGTTCAAGGCCAGGCTGGATGAGGCCTTGAGTGACCTGATCTAGTGAGAGGTGTCCCTGCCTATGCCAGGGGTTTGGAACTGGATAATCTTTGAGATCTCTTCCTACATAAACCATTCTATGATTCTATGATTCTAAGTTCAGAAGCATTCTCTATGGTACAGGCCTCTGAATGCTCTTTAAGCGAGGCTAACAATATTCAAAGTTTCCTTTCTTCATATGTAATGCCTTTCTTCTTCAAGATTTAAAACTCCTACTGTAGCGTTCTGTTTGTCATTTGATGACCAATAGTGCCCAAATGAACTATTAGTTCCCAGATGCTCACCACTCTCTTTGAGCTTCAGAAGTGTCATGGTTTTCGTTTGGACGCAACACTGCCATTTTTTTAGTTTTAAGTGCAACTAGGGTTGCTATAGTAACTGCTCTCACCCCATGGCCTACAAGACCCCTCAGCAAATCTCTATAAAGATCACATCAGGGCAGGGGGGGGTGGGGGCTGTGTGTCACCATTTATAGCAATCAGATATTTAGACACAGACTCCACTATAAGTTCCAAGAGAAGACATTTATTTGGTGGCTAACAATGCCTTACATAAGTTTTTTAACCGGTCACGTGATCCTAGCATCACAATCTGTTTGGTGGCATTACTGCCAATCTGCTCTCAAGCATACAATTGACCAACGTTAACAACAAACTATTCAGGAACAGACCCTCCTCCTACAAGCGCCATCCTCTGGATGAGATCATCCATCCCATTCCTTAGCCACTGAACAGTCCACCCAGCAAATCCCTATCTCTCCAACTTGGCCAGAAGGATGTTGTAGGGCACCAAGTCCGAGGCCTGTCCAGATAGATCACATCCAGAGGTCATTCCTTGTCCATTGACAAAGCCACATTATCATCGAAAGCCACTAGGTTGGTCAGGCAGGATTTACCCCTAGTAAAGCCCTGCTGGCTGTCTTGAATCACCTCCCTGTCCTCCATGTGCCTTAGCCTGGAAGCTAAGAGGATCTGTTTCATGATCTTTCCAGGCATGGAGATGAGGCTGACAGGCTGGCAGTTCTCAGGGTCTTCCTTTCTACCATTTTAAAGATGGGTGTAATGTTTCCTTTTTTCCACTCCTCAGGGACTTCATATGACTGCCAGGACTTCAAATATCATGGCTTGGCAACTGCATCAGCTAATTGACTCAGAACTCTGGGATGCATTTCATCAGGTCCCATGGATTTGTATATCTTCAAGGTTCCTCTGTTGATGGTGCACCTTTTCTTCACTTACAGGTTTTATCTCCCTGATATCCAACTTGTGGCCATCAACATGAGAGCAATGAGGAGAGGGATTGCAAGTGAAGACTGAGGCAAAGAAGTTGCTGAGAATTTCAGCTTTCTCAGGAGTTATGAAATTCAGTTGTGAAAGCAATGCCATTGAAGTCTCTACCAAGTAATGTGAGAACAGGGCTCCTGACTGACTGTTAATTGATTGCAGGATGTACGATGCAAGTGAAGTCCCTGACACAAGATCACAGGATGTCAGGGCTTGGAAGGAACCCAAAGAGATCACAGGGTCACACGATGTTAGGGGTTGGAAAGGTCCCAAGAGATCACGGAGTCCAACTCTCCTGCCAGAGCAAGACTATACAATGTAGCTCAGGTCACACAAGAACACATCTGGGCCTTGAAAGTCTCCAGAGAAGACACCTTCTCTGGGGAGACTGTTCCAGTGCTCTGTGACCCTTACTGTCAAGAAGTTCCCCCTTGTGTTGAGGTGGAACTTCCTGTACTGGAGCTTTCATCCATTGCTCCTTGCCCTATCACAGGGAGCAAGTGAGCAGAGCCTGTCCCCCTGCTCCTGACACCCAGCCCTCAGATATGTATAAATATTTATCAAATTCCCTCACAGTCTTCTCCAGACTAAAAAGCCCCAGGTCCCTCAGCCTCTCCTCATCAGGCAGTGTTTCAGTCCCCTAATCATCCTTGTAGCCTTCCACTGGACCCTCTCCAGCAGAGCCCTGTCCCTCTTAAACTGGAGAGCCTAAAACTGAATGCAGTAGTTGAGATGGGGTCTCACCAGGGCAGAGTAGAGGGGGAGGAGTGATACAAGAAAAAATAGGGAGTTACACATTTTTGTGGATGTCTGTAGGAATGTTTGTGTAGCCAGTTGATAGCCTGGGGTGTTTAGACCGGTAATAAGAGCACAGGCCTGCGGTGGCTCAGGAAGGCAGGAGTGAGATAGGGAGAGGTGGAGATGTCCCTGCTTGAGAGGAGCCTATCGACCTAAGATGAAAATACCCTGTGAGGACATCTTCTGGTCTTTGTCTCAGATAAATCAGTCAAGACCACTAGAGAGGCTGGAACCAGGATGAAAAATGGGAAAATACCTATGTTAATGAACTTTAAGGAAGAATTGTAATAACCCTGCCCCTTATTATGAATATGTATGCTCTTGTAGCGTAAATTGTGGCTTGTGCCAGCATGGGGTGTGCAGGATTGATGGAGTGATCCTGCCTGCACCCAGCACTGCAATGAACATACCTACTTCATAACTCTGTGTGAGTTTTGGCGTTCATTTCACACATCAGTTTTCTGGCACCCCAGATGGGACGTTCTCTGTCCAGCTGTGTGATCTGTAGAGACCGGGACCCCTCAGGGCACCCTCCAAAGATTTTTGGAGAGGGCTCCACAACTCATACAGCTCACTGCAAGGACAGACAAGGACCATCAGTGCGAAACAGGTATGTTTTTGGGAAAAAGGGGATTCTGTCAGTCATGGAAGATGCTCCATGCATGAAGTATGAGCAGTCACTCTCCCCTGGGTAAAAAGGCCTTAGGTGGTGGAATAGTGGGTCCGTGAAGTTAAGGTCCCTTGCTTAAGCAAAGGGAAGGTTATTCCGAGGTAATGAAACTGAAATACCACCCAGAGCTCTGAAAGTGTGAGTGTGAAAGTGACATAGAATTGCCTACAAAGCAAAGTGCAGTGTCTCGATATGCTGTTCCGTCATCTGGTGAGAGGCACGGCCAGAGAAAAGACGAAGCAAAAACGGAGTGAATGAGACTGTGAAATACAGTTTGGAATTTTGTTCTCTTTCCCTTCTTTCTCCCACTGTGGTGGGAAAACAGGGCCACTCTGTTTTAGCGTGGAGAGTAAAGGAGGGGGGCGGGGGGAGTGGGTTGTCAGAAGGGGTTTAAAAACTTTTTTTCTCTCCTTTCAAGTAGAGAGGGGAGGGGGGATTGGATAGTTGTCTCTTATCAGCTGCTGCCAAGTGTCTTGCTAAATGCTTTGAATGCTAATTGACCTCTTGTAACTGTGATCTTGATGTTTAATCAGGGCCAGCATGTGAATGTGTTTGGGTAAAATAGACAATCTGAGAGAAAGTCTTGGGTTTTCTTCTGCTAAATTGTGGCGAAAACCAATATCTTAAAAGGGATTAGAAATTGATATTAGTCTGGGTATTGACTGAATTAGTAAGACCTGTGTTGATAACACTGACCATCGTTTGTGTAATCTGTAAAAAGCCCTGTACCTTGTTCTGTTGTATAAGATGGGAGGAAGCCAGAGTGTGGATGTGGTGAGGTGGAGTCCTCTAGGTTGTATTTTGGCTCACTGGAAACAAATTGTCGGCCCACCGGCAGACAACATCAGTCAGAGGACTCTCATCAAATATTGCAATCAATGGTGGCCTTTGTATAAATTGGAGAAAAATGAGAAATGGCCATTGAATGGAACTTTAAACCATAACACTCTCCTAGAACTAATGTTATTCCTTAGGAGAGAGGGAAAATTGGATGAGGTTGTGTATGCAGATATGTTTTTCTATCTGAGAATTCATCCTGAATACCAGAGAGATTGTGGCCTCAGAGCTCCATATGACCCACTGGTTCTGGCATTGGAAAAAGATAACAAGGAAAGGGCTAAACTACAGAGGTGTGGTTCAGCATGCAGTAGACAGAGGTGTCTAAAACTAGAGAATTCTAGGGAGGATCCCAGGGATCTGTCTGAATTCTACCATCCCCCAACCCAAGCACAAGATGTGGCAAAGGGAGCTGAGCAGGCAGCTGACGCTGCAGATGAAGGGAGCAGTTCAGTGGTAGGAAGCCTGGTGGCAGCACACATTAGGGCACAAAGACCAGTTATCCAGGCACCCTTAAGGCAGGCAGCTGGTCCAGATGAGGAAAAACACACCTCTGGACCCAGGTTCTGATGTAGGGATCCAGCAGCTAGTGTCACTATTTATAGGATAGGCTGCTAGTGACATAAGAAGAAAACTTCAAAAACTGCCTGCAAGAGAAGGAAGGGACCTGGAGGTACTACTGGATGTAGCTTGGAAAGTATTTTCAAATAGGGAGGATGAAACTAGAAAGAAGGAGAAAAAGATGTTGGTAGCAGCACTACAAGAAGGAGGAATGAATAAGCAAAAGGTCACGAGAGTAAAGTTAGGAAGGGATCAATATGCATTGTGCAAAAAGAAGGGGCACTGGAAAAACAAATGTCCAGAGAGAAAGAAGTCTAAATGGAATTTGCAAGCACAAGTAGAGGAAGCAGAATAGGGAGGTCTGGGATGGTCTACACTAGCAGACCCACTGGTTATGATGAGGATAGGAAAAAAAGGAAAAACAACTGGAATTTTAGTAGATACAGGAGCAACCTTTTCAGTGTTAAATCAAGCCTTGGTACCTCTTGATGAAAGCAGTGTTTTTGTGGCAGGGGCTACAGGCCAAAATGAGAAAGCTTATTTTCTGAAACCTCTTAAGTATAAGTTGAAATCTTGGGGCATACATAAATTTTTGTATATGCCCAAAGCACTTAAGTCACTATTGGGAAGGAACCTTTTGGAAGCCTTAGGAGCAGAAATTAAGTTTGATAAAGGAAATGTTGAATTTAAAGTGGGGAATGATCAGTTAATTGAGGTTTTGAGTTTGGTGCTTATAGAACCATCTATTCAGAAAATGAGTAAGCTTCAGGAAATAGAATCTCAGGTATGCCCCATGGTATGGGATAGAGACCAACCAGGTAAAGCTAAGAATGCCCCCCACCTCCGCCTCCCAGTTATAATGCAGCTTGAAGAAGGGGCACAACCAATCCAAATCAAACAGTATCCTTCAAGGAAAAAGTATTTCAAAGGGATTTTGCCTATAATCTAGGAATTTGTAAATTTTGAACTATTGAAGGAATGTGAATCTGCCTATAACACACCCATTTTACCAGTAAAGAAATGTGAGGGTGGATATGGGTTGGTTCAGAACTTAAGAGCAATAAGTAAGATCTCTATCGATCTTTACCCTGTGGTGGCTAATCCCTATACCCTGTTAACTCAGCTGACCCCAGAGTTAGAGTGATTTATCATTGTGGACTTAAATGATGCCTTCTTTTGCCCAACTCTGAGCCCAGACAGCCAACAGCTATTTGCCTTTGAATGGGAAAACCCAGAGACTGGAAGGAAGACTCAGATGACTTGGACTGTTTTGCCACAAGGATTTAAAAATAGTCCTACTATCTTTGGCAATCATTTGGCCAAAGATCTGGAGTTGTGGCAGAAACCAGAAGGAGAAGGAAAGGTGTTAAAATATGTCAATGGTATTCTAATCAATACCAGAACAGAACAACTATGTGTGGAATGGACAGTGAGTATGTTGAACTTTTTGGGACTAAATGGATACAGTTTCTCCACAGAAAGCACAGATTGTCCAGAAACAGGTCACATACCTAGGATATGAACTTTCTGCTGGGCAACGAGTCTTGGGAGCAGGAAGAAAGGAGGCTATCTGTGCCATTCCACTGCCAAGCACGATAAGGGAACTGAGAACCTTCCTTGGAATGACAGGCTGGTATAGACTATGGATTTATAATAATGGGTTATTTGTTAAGCCCTTTTATGAACTGCTTAAAGCAGAAAGCAAGGCTCTACAATGGACAAGGAAAGCAATCCAGGTCTTCCATACCTTGAAAAAGGAACTAATTAGAGCCCCAGCTCTGGGATTGCCTGACACCGCTAAACCCTTCCTGCTATATTCCCACAAGAAGCAGGGAATAGTGCTGGGGGTCCTAGCCCAAATGCTTGGGCCCTACCAAAGAGCTGTTGCTTATTTCTCTAAGCAACTGGACAAGGTTAACAATCAAACAAATGTAAATGACATCCACCCCACATTCAGTAAGCCAATTAAAAATAATGTGGTGGTTTGGAAGTTGCCTGCACACCCACATTGTCAAATAACCCAGGCTAGGACTCAATCAGCTGGAAGTTAAGGAATGAAGCTTCATATTTACAGCAATGCACAATATACAAACAGATATTTACAGATATATACAGTGAAAAAGGTAATACAGAAACACCACACCCCTCCCAGAGATCAAAAATCCCTAAGAGGGGTCACCAACCACCCCTACCACCTTCCCCCCTTCCCCAGTCTTATCTCACCATCTGTTAATGCAGCAGATAGGCAAAGGTAGATCGGCCGGGGAGGTTAGCAGCAGGAAAGAAGTCAGTGGAATTATTCAGAATCAGCTACAAAAGGCAGGGAGAAAGGAGCCATGCAAGAGCAGTCACAGCCCCAGAGAGATCTGAAGCAGTCTGACTTATCTGTATTTGGGTTACAACTCTTAAAACATTTTTTTTTTCTTTCTCAGTAAAGCTGTGAGTGGAGTAGCATCATCTGTTTTCATTTCTCAGCCTATAGTCTAATTTCTAATTCAAATTCTCCAATTAGTTCAAACCAGCACAATCCACCCCTGTCTACTTCACTCAGAGTTTACTGAGAATTATCTATCTAATCTAAAACAATATTTACAATAATGAACATTACAAACTCGGATCGTTCCAGATATATCTTGGATGTAGGTGATTCAAAAGCTCAGGAAACAGGAAGCAGTTTGTCTCCTCACAGATGAGATGAGACCAGGAACTCCCAGGTGACATAGGGTTCATGCTCAAGTATTGTAGATCTCTTGTGTTGGACGCCAGACAAAACCTAGAACAGAAAAATCCTAACACATCATATTAGACATTCTGAATTTCAGCTCTCTCAGCTAAGGTTAGATTTCTCTGTGGAATACACTGGATTTCACAGAACTGCTTGCAAGATTTGCTTATCTCCACCTATATTAATGAGTGATACTTCTAATTTAACCTCTGATTACTTACAAGAAGACTTTGCAATTACACAAAGGTTATTTATAAACACATAATTAAAGAGTTTAAGCAGTTTAAACAGTCAAAACTTGGAAAATAGGGCCCTGGTAACAGGGTAAATTCTAACCATGCCTAGGGATCATTCACTCACAGCCGCGGTAGATACAGAGTGTCCCAGGAGAGGAGGAGGAAAGGTTTGCCTTGCCACTGGTGTAGGCTACAATGCATGCTGCAAACATGTGGCCGCCGGGAAAGGGCTGCGAATAGCCCTTCCACCCCCAGTGAAAGGCAGCAGGAAAAAGGAAACAGTGTCTCTAAATCACCCCCTTAAACACACCATTTTGAAAGGGGAAACTGGCCAATACGCACTAGAATTCATTGTTTTGGCCAATGAATTCAAAGTCCTGTGCCTAGGTGTCCACCCCAGCACTTGAGGGGCAGCACAAGACACTGACTTAGTCATGTGCCAAACAGTTAGCCTTCAGGACCTTATTGGGCCAAACCTCATTGTTTTGCTCAAACTACCAACCCCCAGACCTTGGTACAGGAGGAGGAGAGCGGGGCTTGAACTAATTTGGCAGGATTTATGCCCTACCAGGACACTACTCAATGCCATGGTCTTTGGCCCAAGTTTTTATAAAGTTAATGACATTATCTGATTTAATTCAGCCTGGAGTTCCATGTCTCCACATGTTTTGCCTTTCCAAGCTGAAACTGGTGTTGTGTGCAGTAGCATAGAAACCTGGATAGGTTTCCAGCCATCCAGTACTTGCTTCTACCATGGTCAGAACATATTGCTTTCCATTGTTTGATGACAGTGCAAATACCACAGTCATATATAACTTGCATTATAGCATCCATGGATATGTTGATGGCTCTATCCTGTGCCCACTGGTAGGTAGCGCCTCTACCTTGATGTCCTGAGGAATTGTGGTCCCACCAGGCTAAGAGCAGTTCACCTCGGTCTTACCAGTCTATATCCAAGTCACTGTTTGCATCTGTCTGAAACACCTTGGCAGCCAAATCTGCCTGAAGGTTGATATTCTTCGGTAGCTTTACTCTTGGCCATGTGAGTGTCTATGT
>VWZI01012372.1:0-11491 GCA_013396835.1 Psilopogon haemacephalus | reverse complement strand
TGTGTGTATATATATATATATATATGTCTAAAACGTCAGCAACTTGATGAATGTCAACCTAATCAAGAATTTGAATGGGAAGAGAAACTCACTGGGTACAAAAATCCTAGTGATTTAGTGCAACTATATTCTTACTGGTGTGAGTTTGACATGTGTCTATACTGGATACAGGTGTTATAGAGGCAAACACTAGTACCCAGATGGTGTGGAGAAAATGATTTCCCTCTCAATACAAGCAAAGCTGAAGTCACACAGTAAGACTTACAAGGTAAATGGACATGAGGTCCTGCACAAGTGAACCGTGTATATGTGTGCATTACATATGATTGGTGACATGAACCTCACTGACAGTAGAAACACAAGATGGACATGCAGTGTCATGATCATAACAGATGACAGCACATCAGGCTGTAGTCACTCCTTCTTCATATCATACCAGCATTGTTATGCTGTGTAAGGTAAAACATGACCGTTAAAAACCCTGAACAAAACTGTCAAGGCAGTCTTATCTATGCATGTAGTACAGGGTCAAGGACTACAACCTTTCTGAATTTTTGCATATTTAACCTCTGTAAGTTTGCATTAAACTCCATTTATTCTCAGTATATTAAATACGGACATATGCAACATAACTTTAAATCATAAACAGAAGATCCAGATCACCCCAAAAACTTCATTCTCTGCATCTATTTAAAATCAACCAGCAGTGTTATGAACACATTGATACCATCTAAATGAAAAGACTTTGTTACATTTCTACACTAATACTGATAATTTCCACAAATACAAATATTTGAAAAATGTATGAAGTAGTGATCTCCATGTCAACAAGGGAAATTATGATGATTTTCAGGTATTCAGCTGGAACTTCTGATCCTGCTTCTACTAGCCTGCCAAATGCTTCTCCATTCCTGTGCACTTACTAAAAACAGTAATAATATTGAAATAGGCTTGAAGTCATCGGTCATAAATTGATTTCATATTAATTAAATGAAAAATAGGCTGAAAAATAGGCCAAAAAAAGTCTTTAATTGAGCTACTCAATTTCAAAAGGGAAAATTCTGACAAAGTACATGAACAAACAATTGCAGCCAATGTAAACAGAATTCAGGAGCTTCCTCCAAATTCTATAGGTCAGCAGTGAAAATTTGTTGAAACTTGCACTTCAAGCAAGTGGGAACAAAACTTTCAGGAAAGGTTTCCAAATGTATTTGGAAGTATAGCCACATTAATAAGGACGTTAAGAGTTAAGTGTAAAGCCTATGAGAAGTCAAGAGGAAAGAACAGATTGATCAGCAAGTAAAGGTATGCCTTAGAGGTCGCAAAGTGTAGAAATAATGTAAGAACTGCCAACAGCCAAGCTGAGTTAGACCTTTCAAAATATATTAAAACAAATAACAGAAAATATCTTCAGTCACATTGTCGCGGGATATCAATTTGATTAGTGTTGATATCCATGGAGGGGGTCCTGGATGGGTCCCCTGGGTTCTTTGGATATGCGGTTGGCAGAAACAAATGCACGAGTTGCTTAAAATGCCGAATACACAGTTTAAACAGTCAGAACTTAGGGAACAGAGAGCTTACATACAAAACAGATCCCGCCGCACCTATAAAAACCCACGGGGCGTGAGGGGAAACAACGCTTCTTCCCGAGAGAAAAGGGATAGAAAAGGACCGACTTATCCTGGATAGAGAGGAAAGAAAGACAAGGGGGTTTTGCCTGCTGCTTCTCTATAAGCTGCGATGCCTGCTGCTGCTGCCACTGCTGTATGCTGAGCACGTGGCTGGAGCTCCTCACAGCACAAGGGGAAGATGAAGAAGAACCCTTAACAGTCTCTGGACCCTGCCTAAATACCCCCTAGGGGCATGTGAAACTGACCAATAGGTATTCAGCATTCACTGACTGACCAATTGGTTCAAAATAGTCCCATGCATACGTGCAGCCTGAGGTCTCCCTGGGTCCTGGGGCCACGTGGTGTGCCCCCCACCCCTCAACCCCTTCCAGACCTTGTGACAGAAGGGGGAGGGGGGACCCCAGGAGCCAACCCAACTCTGGGCGTTAATTACGCCCACACCAGGACAGACATAAATAAAATAAGAGAGCAGCAAAAGTAAGAACAGTATCAATGTGTTAGACATGTATTAGAAATGCTGTGTCCAGCAGGAGTAGGGAGGTGAATTGCCCCTTGTACTCAGCTCTAGGGAAGGCCACACCTTGAGTACTGCGTTCAATTTTGGGCACCTCAATACAAGAGAGAAAAGGTGCTGAAGTGACTGCACAGGAGTGCAACAAAGCTGGTGAAGGGCCTAGAGAATAATCATATGAAAAGTAACTGAAGAAGCTGGGGTTGTTTAATTTGAAAAAAAAAAAAAAGGAGGCTGAGGGGAGACCTCATTGCCCTCTACAACTCTTTGGAAGGATATTGCAGAGAAATTGGTACTTGTGTCTTCTTACAAGTAAATAGTGATAAACAAGAGGGAATGGCCTCAAGCTGCAACTGAGTAGGGTAGGTTTAGAGTGGACATTAGGAGACATTTTTTTCACAGAAGAGTGATCAGGCATTGGAATGGCCTACCCAGGGAGGTGGTTGAGTCATCAGCCTGGATGTGTTTAAAGGTTGTTTGGATGTGGTGCTTGGGGATATAGTTTAGGGGTGAGCCTTGTAGGTTCAGATTATTACTTAGACTTGGTGATCCTGAAGGTCTTCTCCAACCTGAACATTTCTGTGATTCTGTGATCATATACAGCAAGGGTAGTTAGGAAGGGGTAGTTAGCAAAAAGATAGTATACATCTGGTTCTAAGTATTTTGGCTCAGTTTCCAAGAAAGTATAATTGAGCAGGCAGGGCAGATGATTAAAATGAAATAATAGAAATAAAAATAAGGTTTTTATGCATAAGAGAATAATAAATAATAATTTAAACCATTAATTAATTATAACCTTTATGATCTGTAAATTAAGTCCTACCAAGTAAGTCTTCTAGTGATATACTAAGAATGCTGAAGACTAACATTTGTTCTCTCATTTTATAATGTGTAAATTATTTGCTCCTTGTCCCAGGTTGGGAATTATAGGGTTAAAACTCCTCTATGGACTATGAGGAGAATGTTATTCAATCCCATAATTCTGCTATCTCCTCATAAGCTCACGTCAAGGGCAGTTCGTTCTCCTTTTCCTCCCCCTCCAGCCGTGTTTGGGTATGTAGTCGGGTAGGCCTGTTTGGGGGCCTAAAGGAATGGAAAAGCATGGGGGGGGGAGGACTTGGAGCACGGGGATTTGTAGATTTAGTTATGGGTGGGAATAAATTAATGGGGTTGCTGCAACTTTCACATCTGCTTTGTAACTCTTTCGTGTATCTCTCTATCTAAAATACAATTCTGTTATTTTTCTCCAATTCGTTGAAGAGTTTTCATTCTGTCGGTGATAAAACCACGACACTCCTCAGTGACAAATGTTTAGTCTCATGAGAAGACGTCTCCTACCTTACCCATTCCCCATCCAGATAGTTCATGTTTACCCTTGAAATTAGGAGAGATGTTGAGATTTATACTTGACATAAGGAGACTTACACAACAGTGTTACTAAGACAGAGCAGATGGAGTTCACCTCTGACTAACATAGAGGAAATAGATTTTGCCATGTGTTTATGCTTATCCTGGCTCTATCAACAAGTACTCCATTTTTATATCACATCACTGGCTTTAAACTTGAATCCCTAGACTGTGCCTGTGAAGTAATTCTATAAAAGGTGAGGCAATTGAATCCTGTCCTTTTTGTGCTACTAATTTCAAGGCAGGGAGCCTGTCTGTAACAGGCAATGTGTTCCTTGACTACACACTATGGAAATTGAGGAAAGAGACTTCAGGTTCTTCATTATCTTCAGCTTTTCTCTTTGGCTTGTCCTGGGATTTAGGCTTCTCAGTGTTACACTTTGAAGGCACATGATGACAGCTGGAGGTACTAATTCTTTTCCCATATTTTGCATAATGAATGAAGTATACCACACAGGTAACAAGCAAACACCAATCCACTAATATTCAGATAAATAACCTTATGAAACTCACAAAACTAAAGAATCAACTTGTCAAGGAAGTTAGAAATACATTAGATAAAAAAAGAAAGGAAAGTCTTAAATTAGACTTAATTTCTTGCATGAATGTTTTAGTAGATAAGGATGAGGCATCATTTCTGGCCTAAGTCTGCTAGCTTTGTTCAGAATATAAAACTGTAGATTGGAGTCCTCAAGGAATTTTAACCAAGATAATACTTTTTTTTTTCTGTTGAAAATCAGATATACAGATTGAAAAAAAATCTGAAATACAGCTCTCAAGCAAACATAACTCATACAGCTTCACAAGGCAGTACTGTCTGAAGACTTTTTATTTTTATTTTGGACAGGTTTTCATCTGAGTGAAAAGTCAGTAGTGATAAAACATATGTTGGGCATGGAGGTAGAGTGATGTGTAGCACTGGATAAAAAAAAAAAAAAAGAATGAAAGAAAATGTGAGATTCCATTACTTCATAAAAAATGGAAAATAAAAAAATAAAATTCTTGTTCATAGAAGTACAAGGACCATATGCTTTTAGTAACAGATATCTGCTTTTTTTGTTTGGTTGGTTGGGTTTTGTTTGATTGGTTGCTTTGTTTTACAATAAAAAATACTACCATCAGGATATTAAAATATGTTGTGAAAAATTTCTAAATTCTTTATGTTCATGATAAAAATAACTTATATCAATGGGTAAAGACAATGAGAAATGTTTTCCTTTTGAAACACATTCTTAATGAGGAGATTCTTCACCTATTCCTTTCTTCTGTGATGAAACCAGTTAGATCATCAATTATTTTTTAAACAAAGAAAACCTGGATGATACTTGTCTTTGTTTCCCAAGTCTCCTTCCACAAATGTGTTGTCTTTCCTCCTCACAAGGATCAAATCAGGTTTATTGAGGAAATCTGTGTAACAAAGTCTGCAATCTGATGATACATTTCTTCCTAACTGAGTTGTTGCTGGATTATTTCACTGCACTGACCACCTGTTAGCCAGATTAAAGCACTCTCAAATGTGTCAATCAGTTTAAGCAAAGGATCTCCCACTATTTTGGGGGCACTATTTGGGGGGGGGCAAACATAATGATTTTTGCAGAGTTTATATGTAGAACTAAATTATGTCACATCATGATTATGTGTAGAACTGGTATCAGTCACAATAAAACACCTTCTGTGAACAGCTTCTAAGGCTTTTTTTTTCTTTTTAATCTCCCAAGAATTGAATAAACATACAGTTCCTTAGTTGAGAAAAGAATTGACCAGTTTTGTAAGCCACTGTTCAGATGCCAAGATGAAACTACTCAAACTCTGCAAACAGAGAGATAACTGAAAGATGGCTCTACTCTAGTGTACACAGTAAACATACACAAATTACCTGCCTCTTGGAGACCTCAATGACATTTGAAGAGTTAACAGCATGTATGTCAGGTTTCAGGCAAATGAGACTTCCACCCCACTGCAGCATACTGGTCAGACATGTGCCCCCTGCCCTACCTTAAGACTACAGAGACATGACATTTTAACTTGAACAAGAAACTCGTACATAGAAAGTAACACTATGACAACTCTCTGCTGAAGCTGCCTCCCTGGGTGTGAGATCCTTATAGCCTAAGCATACACCATCACGTAACAAAACAAATGTGCTTCAGAACCTGGCAGGGGTTTAGCACAACTTTGAAACTACTTTCTTTCTGGAGCTCACTATAAACTGCCTGATGATAGATGTTACTTAAAATGCTGGTGACACCAAGATAGAAAGACTACAGTTACAATGCCAGAAAGAAATGTGAAAATTCAGCTTAACTGTTATCGTCTAGGACTCATGTGGTTCTCTTGTGTGCTTTTTGTTTGTCTTTGCATTATTGCTTGTAAATAACAGGAGATAGCAGAATTATGGGATTAAATTACATTCTCCTCATAGTCCCTAGAGGAGTTTTAACCCCATAATTCCCAACCTGGGACAACTGCCTCCTCTCTACTGTGTTAAGTTCCTAGCAGACCTCTGGCAGGTTAAAGTCACCTACAAGAACAAGGGCTGGTGATCTTGAGACATCCTGCAGCTGTTTGTAGAATAATACATCCACCTGCTCTTTGTGGTTGGGTGGCCTATAACAGACTCCAACCAGACTTATTGGTCTGGCCTCTGAGTTTTACCCGTAGAAACTCAATCTGGTCATCATTAGTTTCAAGCTTCATGTGTCAAGATCTTTCCTAACATACAGGGCCACCCCTCCACCCCTTCTCCCTCACCTCTTTCTGGAAAAGCCTGTATCCATCCATTGCAGCGCTCCAGTCACACAACTCATCCCATCATGTTTCTGTGATGGTGGCTATGTCATAGATGTCCTGCTGTACCAAGGCGTTCAGCACATCTTGTTACCCATACTGCATACATTAGTGTATATGCACTTCAGCTGGTCTGTTCATTTCACCCCTGACTCTGGCCTACCATCCTCAGCTTCCTCTCTGCAGAGTATGGTTTCATCTTCTTTCCCACCTCAGACCATGGTTTAAAGCCTCTCAGTGAGGTCTGCCAGTCAACGGGCAAGAATTATTTTGTCCTTTTTAGATAGTTGGAGCCTGTCTGAACCTAACAGAACAGGTGCAGTAAATGTTGCCCCATGGTCAAAGAACCCAAACTTTCTCAGAAGGCACCAGCCGTTGAGCCATTTATTGATAATGTGGGTAATCCTTTACCTTTCAGTATTCATCCCTGCCATGAAGGGAACTGCACAGCATGCCACCTGTGCTCCTACCCCATCAATCAATTAACCCAGAGCCTGGAATTCCCTTTTATTTACCATGGTGCCATTTTGGTCGACTTCATCACTGCAAGCCTGACCAACCAGCAGAGGGGTAATTATCAGAGGGCTGAATTAGTTCAGGCAACCTTCTCATGATGTCCCATATCTGGGCCCAGGGAGACAACAGACCTACTGGTGGGATGGGTCCAGATTTCATACATGGCCCTCTGTTCCCTTCAGAAGGGAGTTACCTAGTACTATTACCCTTCTTTGTAGTACCAGACGTTGTGATCCATCTGACAGATGAAGTGATACTGAGAGACTTTGTAGTCAAATTATTCTCTTCAGTCTGATCTGACTGACTCTCTGGATTTTGAGTCTCATATCTGTTCTGAAGTGGCACCTGTAAAGGTGGAGGGGGATGGGATGGAGTTTTATTACCTCCCTGGGAAGAGACCATTTTCCATTCCCCCTCATCTATTGGGTCAACTCCTTCAGCCTGATGAGGAAAAACAAGGGGCTCCTCTGGCTCCTGGTGAGGATCTCTCTGAGCAGGAAGGGTATAACTCCACCAGTCTATTTCCCTTTCAGTTTTCTGAATGCTCCTTAGTATTTCTACCTGTTCCTTAAGATCAGCCACCATACAGAGCAGATAATTAGCCTGTTCGCAGCACATGCACCTATTTTTTACAGTTATCCACTGGCACTACCAGAAGGCTCCGACATTATGTGCAGTTGGTGATCAAGACAGCTGCCTCCCTGCAGCCTGGAACCAGGATCTGTGGGAGCTCTGTATGGATTCCCACTTGCATTTTGCTTGGAATCAGGAGCACAGTCTTCTTCTGCCAGTTGGAGACCATTATGCCTCCATACTCCCTCTGCCTTCTTTCCTGTGTGTGTGTTCTTTGTTTTGCCTTTTTTGCTTGTTTTTTTTTGCTTGCTTGGTTTGTTTTTTTAACATGTGTGTGCCACTGACAGCATTCCCAAGAGAAGACTTGCCTTCTTTTTCAATGGCTGCCACACGCACTGCTCTGAGGCCTTTTAAAGCTACAGCGGTAGCCTGGCAATGCACCCCCAGTTGACTCACTCTCCTGATCGATGCTTGACAGGAGCATCCCTGCCCCCCTCTCTTGCCTCTCTCCAGCCCTGTTGTCAGCTAAAGCCTACCTGCTAACATAAAATTAAAGTTGATATAAAGCCCTCTCAACTACAGCTCTGAAGTGCCCCAGCCTCTGTTGCCATCTCCTTAAATGGCTGAACTGAACCTACAGTAGTGACTAAATTTTTTTTAAAGAAGAGTATCCTGTAAAAAAGAAAAAAAAATTAAAAACTACCAAAATTTAACATTCTGGATCAGAAACTAATATTATAAGAAGGAAATTAGAGATAACACATGCAAATATTGGTATATCATAATTACTTAATTCTTTCCTAATCAGTAAAAATATTTATTGAATCATGGAGTCACAGCTATAAACCTCATGTGTTCCTTGGAAAAAGTTCAGTTGATCAGTTTAATTGAGAAATTACTTACAGAAAATCAGATTCCTGACTTCAGTCACATCTGATGGAAATTCTGATCTTCAGAGGATTACCAAAGCAAGTGAAAAGTTACAGGAATATTGATGGACACAATCAAGTGCGTTACCTCAGTATTTTAAATTGCAGATATGTACAGTTACTTTGTTAAATGTGTCCTTCGAAACCAGACAGGTTTAAGAAAATATATTTGTATGCAAATTACACTTTCTGCTTTAAGATACTAATCATGGTCATTTTTGTTTTAATTGTATGTTTCCCTACATGGAAAAATATTACTGTGACTCGTTGAATAAGCAGCATAGCCAGTTCTGTCTCCTTAACAACAGGGGACCTAAGATTGACAAAGGCTTGAAAATCCTGGATTGGATCATATCTCATGGTAGGTGAGATATTGTCTTTTAACAACTGACAGAATCTAATAAGGACAACTTTGTTTGCTCATCTCAGCAGAAATAGTCAAATGTAGATTCCAAATACACTTTGCAATTTGAACTTATACATTGCCTTTGCAAAAAAACAAAAAAAAAAAAATCAATTTGTGTCTACAAAGAAGAAGGAAGCATTTGCTAATAAAGAAGCCCAGCAGTGCTTTACCAAATGCTACATCATTATTTACTTCCGACAAGGCACTCCAGAAATAGCTAGCTCCATTCTTTAGAACCCCTGCACTATAGTAATCTGCAGTACAGTTACTGGCCTAAAGATCTGATCTTTTCCTGTCTTTTTCTTCTTTTCTTTATACAAAACTGTACTTGGTGGATTTCAGCTGCTGTTTAGTTATTTGGCAAAAGAATGTGAGAATCTAGCTTCTTACAGGTTTTCAGTGTGTGTGGGATTGAGGGAGCACAGCAGTTCCCTCCTTTTTCTGAGACTGCTGCCGCAGCAGCTCCAACAACAAAAATGCACAGTCGGCGGTTTCTTTATTTTCATCTTTGTAGTGCTCTTGGCACTGAATTTTGGAATGGATAACTTAAAATGACGTCTGCCTAATCCCTATGAGAGATTTGATTGTAACTTAGACTATAGCATTTTCCTTGAATAGGCTTAAAAATATTATATTTGTGAGCTGGATCCTCATTTTGGTGTAGTCAGTTTCTATATACTTAGGCTGTAAGGTAGACGATATGCAGTAAAGTAATTCACCTTATGACATATGACAAACATATGTGCATTACATACACAAACACATAAAACAGGACATTAAATCATGTTGTATTTTCTTTTAACAAAATCACCGAGGAGATCCCAGAAAACAGCCTTCCCTCTCCTTCCTTCCTTCCTTCCTTCCTTCCTTCCTTCCTTCCATCCCCTCTTCCCCTCTTCCCCTCTTTCTCTATCTCTTTCTTTCTTCTCTTTGTATCTCTCTGTTTTTCTCATTCTCTATGTCTCTCTCATTCATTCACTCTCCCTCTCTTTCTGTCTTTCAGAGAGTAATGGAGGTAACAAATACTTGTGTCAGATTTTCTTTCTGTCTTTCTTTCTTTCCCTGTGTGGATTCACTCACATTTAATAAAGTAAGAGTATATGACAACAACGTCTTTTCAAGCTGTACAGTTTCTCAGCATGAACAGTATTGTAGCTGTGCGTGACAGAATGTCTTCAAAACCTTTACTTTTCTGTTGAATTTGGGTGAAATCCACTGATTGTATAAAAAGTAATTGCTTGTAAACAGAAAGGGGATGGGAGGGAGAATGTATTGCATAGAGACACACCAAAAAATGACTATTTGTCATGAAAATATAATATATTATATTAAAAATGTGATTAACCAACTTTAAAAAAGGAAAAAGAAAATAGGAGATACTGACTTTAGGATGAGACAAATGTTATTTTCCTTGTCCCATTTTCTCTCTGCTGACTATAGGAGGGTCAAGGCAGTTTTAATCAGATGCTGATACTCCACTGTGTTTAGTCAGAGAGACAGTACACTCAGGCTCCTTGATCTAGCCCGTCTAGAAATACCTCTGCTTTGAAGTGAGAAAAGGCACCTCTACTTTATAAGATATTATCCCTATGATGTTTCAGCTAATCTTATACTCAAATGTATAACAGGAAAATAGGGTAGACAGAAGGTCATTTTGAAAGGAAGTTTGGTTTTTTGCATATTAAAAAAGCAACTGATACATCAGTCCAACGAACCGTATTGCAGACTCATCAATGTAACTAATACTTCCTATTTTCAAATTAAAACAAGAAAGGGGTGGATCTTACTCAAGTAATTTTAATATCCTCTGTGAGTTCTGACTCTTTCCTCATTCTTTAACAGACATTTTATCACTATTCTATTACTTCCTGCACAGATCATTATGCTACATTTCTTTCCTTATGCTTTCTCCTAAGCACCTTCTCTGAGCAAATGAAATGAGAAGCTCTCTGTACTAGTTGGGGTTTTTTCCCCTATTTTCTCTTTTCCCTTTTTGCAAAAAAAAAATTTTTATGGAATATTTGCTGTGTTATGTATACATGTATGTGAAGAATGATGAGTTGTTATGAACACGGAAATGATAAAATAATAGGCAAACTATAGGATAAAGATAGAAGGGTTGTTTATGTGATCTAGATCAATATATTGTTTATTACAGGATATTAAATACGATTGAGTTGTCTTTAAGTTAATTACAATACTGCATCTGTCAGAAACACATCTGTCCAGAGGTGTCTGGAGACTAAGAAATAATGATTGCTCACTGGAGTTTTCCGATTTATACAACATCATCTTTAGATAAGCAAGCAAATAAATGAATAAGTAAGTAAACATCTTGTCTGTTACTGAAATTTATCCATCTTCATTTTTCAACCACATTTATGCTTCACTTTTGGTATATACCTTTAAAAACTTAAGCAAACTTTTCTTTTGCTGCAGCATGCAAAGTTGTATAAGTTAATAATCAAGTGTCTTGGGCTGGAAAAGTGAACATTCCCCTAAGAGGCTGAGAATAGGAAGACTGTTTTGATCTTGTATATAAAGTCAGTAAAATATCACAGAAATTAGGACTGAGATATTCAAGAAGTTAACAATATAAAGAAGTCATAACTGGTTTCCTGAAGTCTGACAGTTTCATATTCATATTACTATAATCCATGCAGAAAGTAATGTATTTATCGATGAGTAGAATCATAGAATCATAGAATGGTCTAGGTTGGAAGAGACC